>JAEMTY010000169.1:0-35588 GCA_020423425.1 Chrysopa pallens
TATCAAAACGATCAATATCCTGCTTCATGACCTCATAGACATTAATTTTACGTATGGAGTACAATAAACTGTCCGTGTCGGTGTACAAAAGCTGTACATTTTCTTGACCATATCGAGAGTACATATAGTTGTAATGGAAATCGATTGGATTTATTTTCGAATTGCCCAAAACAACAAACCCTATGTAAATCGCTATTTTGAAAAATATACAGCTTTTCTTCATCTCCACAATACTAACGTCATTGTCGAGCACCATCATACTATGAAAATTGGGTTTGGCAATTAATTTCTTCACACCATGTTTTCCATTCCAATTTTTTCGTATGTACACAACCCGATGTTTCCCCAAATTCTCCATGGTCTTACCGAAGATGGCATTAATCATGAGTTTGTATAGAGACTTTTCAAACTCATTTGAGGCGTTCTTACGCATTTCGGTATTGAACTCAATATATGGTTTCAACCATGCAGATTGATCGAATTGTAACACACGGTGGTATCGTGTTACCTTAACACCGAGTTGTGTATACAGTTTTAAATTCCTGTAGTGCACGACATAGTTGGTCTTATTGTAAAGGGTTGACAACAGATATTTTTGTTTTGATCCGGGTGGTTTCGTTGTCTCCGGACATGGCGGTAAATCGCTAAAGTAATCATGTAGATGTGGGGGTATTTCAAGGTCTACTTCTAAAATGTACCCGATTGGTAAATCATCTGCAACATCCTCAATGTTTGGTGTGTCGACCCACTTAAAATTCCCGGTTGGAAGGTATCCACACATTTCTGCACCATATAGGTTCACCACATCATAATACATAAGGTAGACATCTTCTTGAGTTTTATCATACCCCTCTTCCATGTACTTATTGTTTGCCTTAGCATAGCGATTAGAACATTGACTTACACCGCCTCTGATTCCTTTCTCGATAAACAACAAGTCATCAATATCCGTAAACAATTCCAATTTGATATTGGTGTATTTCAACATGGCGCTCCACGTATAACTAGGAAGTGTGTAATAATGACTGGGGTCGAGGCCATAGCTATGAATACAAGTGTTACGGAAATTTTCAAAAATATCCGCAAGTAGTAACACATCAGTTTTCATATACAGGTCTGAATAATCACCTAGTGTATGTAAATTGAATGTGTTCCATACTTGTATAGCATGTCTATAATCCTCATCCGTTATGTGTTCATCTGTTAACACACTGTAGAACGACTCTTTTGGTGGTAATTTTACCTCTTGGAGACGTTTTTATCATTTACCTCTTTATGTAAAATGGATTTTTTATCATTATCTAAATATGATGCCAAATTTTCTAACTTGTCTGCGAGAAATCGGAAGGAATTTATGAATCTTAGTTGAATGTCCGAGACGTGCTTTGTGTTACTGATGTACTTTTCTTTGTTGATGGGCAACACATCAACATGACCGTCGATTTCCGTCAGCAGAGTTTCAATAATAAAATGTGAATCGTATCCACTTAAGTTGTGCATCACAACAGGTATCACCCTTGATTCTTGATAATGCAGATTACAAAATTGGTGTGCTGCTCCACGGTAGATACCTAAAATAGATTAATATAAAATTAGATGAAATTTAAAAAATAATAAATAACTTGCATTACCTGTACGATGTGAATGGTCGCGAACACGTATGGAATTGGATACGAAATCTTTACCACAAATGTGACTCTTCTCTGATGACATAAAATCCAGTTCTTGTTCGATGATGAGCGGACACATTGGTTCAACGTGTTTTATTTTTTGCTCTAATGAGTACGCTACTTGTTCCAGTTCACGAACAAACCACTTGACACAATCAGCACCACGGTATGCCTTGTAGAATGATTGATTTGGATCATGAGTACTATGTACATAATAGCCCACACTGTAGGGTATATGTTTTTGAATATTTTGTGTATAACACTCATGATCCGTTTCTATGTGTTCATGGTCCTGTGGTATCAATAGTGCCTCAAAGTCAGCGTACACCATATACTCAACACGTTCCTTGCTGTTGAAATCTTTGAACTCAACGAACCGCTCGTCATCAGTTTCAGGCATTCGTACCCGCACCGCCCCTTTGTCACCACAATTTACTGAATGTTGCTGGAGTTTATCGTCAGTTGTAAAATAGTTGAGACATCGATCGCATAAAAATATTTTGTGTCTGTTACTCTTTACACTCGATCGAGCCAACTTTGATAAATTTTTTATGTAGCAAAAGTGGTGACTGTTCCCATTCTCCACAGCCAATAGATGAATTTTCTGTCCCGCAGTGTTCGAACTAACGCGTACAGGGAAAATTTCTAAACCATGATTAAAAGAGATTTTGTAAGCGTACACGTTAATCGATAAATGTGGGTTCATCTTTTCAAATTTATTAATTTGATCTAGAGACATGGGAAACTTTAATCCATCATATTTCAAATAATGACTATAATGTGGGTACTTATTCAAGCGTTGAGGATGCTTTTCAACCGGGTAAAGTGCTGACATTATCGACCATAAAAAGCAATGTTGGTCATCATTCTGGACATTAATCACAGCTTTTCTACATTTAATTGCAGGTGGTAGTTCACAAAATGTTCCAGCTGTGATCGGAGAGTACTTATTCATGTGGACTCGAATATTTATGATCATGTCAAGAGCCCAACCGCTATCGCGTTCCTGAAATTCTTCCAATTTTTTCAATAAATAGTTTTTGACATGATCAGTGTACCACTCCTGCATGTCCGTAGTCAAATACATTTCCTTCGCTGGTGTTATAAATGTTTTCACATCCTCCTCTTTGGTGATGGGCTTAATAAAATTACCGGTGAACACAATATACACCTGAAATAAAATTTACGATCTCATTAGACTATTTTTAATTATAAATCTTAAATTTTATTTACCTTGAGTGGATGCTTCACTAGCTCACGCCGAACGTGTCTTCTAAACATTGGAAATGCCCGGTTGAAAAATATATTTGGATCTTTATAATCCAAATTGGTAATCATACCAGTCTTCACTCGGCCTTGGTGGTGAGTTTCGATTAATTCCCAGATTAAATGTCTATTTTGACGTTTAACCACCCCACCACCTTGTTTCATTAAATCAAAACGCCGTTTATGATTTACATAGTCCAATATTCACTTCAAGACGTAAAGGATTCTCTTTCTTTAAAGCAAGCAAACGCTTAAACAAACGTAAATTTTGCTTATTTATTGTGCTCCAACGCTCGGCTTCCTCTACCGTCTTGATGAGCCTCAACGCTCTCTTCACTTTCTTTATCATAACCGTGCTACCACCTTGGGGTGCAGCATTTACCATCCGCAAAACATGTTGTTCGTAGGTGTCCATCTTTCCAAACAATTATATTTAATTACACAATAATGATATTTTAATAAAGCGTGCACTTACCGTTAAAACAAAAATTTCAATTAAAATTATACGTTACCAAACGTTCAACACTGGTGTCCACTAATAAATGAAATAAAAATTTTTTTTATAAAATTATATACTAAGTTCTGAATAATATAGATGTGAAAATACAATGTAAAAATATGCTTCAGAAAAAACTAACCGAACCAAAAGGGAATAATTCCAAAAGAGGTACTGCAGTAGTTGGAGAACTTCACTTTTATAGTGTTCCCTCTCCTAAAAAATACCGGATGGTGACACATGTATAATTATTTTAAGATCAAACAAGCTTGAACAGGATGATCTTCATAAGTATTTATCCATAATTTATAATTTTCTAAACAAGATCAAAGAATATCAACCGACTTCCTAGTCGTTCTAATTAGTTTTTTATTAAAAAATATGTCTTTAATTATAGTTTGATGACTTCTCAGTAAATGTTATCTATTCCAACTATTCCCTCAATTAAAAAAATCAAATACGATTGACATCCTACACAGTCGTAACAACAAAATCTTATCTATTCCAGCTATTTTTAAATTTAATCATCACTAATGTCAAATGTCAAATGTCTAATCTCATAACACATGTAAAATTAAGAACAAAGACGATTCAAGTTTAAACAGGTTGATGACTTCTCAGTAATGTTATCTATCCCCAATTAAAAAAATTTCCAAGAATATTATACGATTGACATCCTACACAGTCGTAACAACAAAATCTTATCTATTCCAGCTATTTTTAAATTTAATCATCACAAACAAGTTTTAACAGGTTGATGACTTCTCAGTAAATGTTATCTATTCCCCCAATTAAAAAAATTTCCAAGAATATTATACGACTGATATCCTACGCAGTCGTAACAACAAAATCTTATCTATTCCAGCTATTTTTAAATTTATTCATCACAAAGAAGTTTTAACAGGTTGATGACTTCTCAGTAAATGTTATCTATTCCCCAATTAAAACAATTTCCAAGAATATTATACGATTGACATCCTACACAATCGTAACAACAAAATCTTATCTATTCCAGCTATTTTTTCTCATAACACGTGTAAAATTAAGAACAAAAACGAATCAAGTTTTAACAGGTTGATGACTTCTCGGTAATACACCCCCCCCCTCCCAATCAAATACGAATGACCTCTTATCTATTCCAGCTAATCATCAACGTCCCGCCCCCCGTTCACTCTCCCATTGGTCAACGTCATTCCCCGGCAACACCTACCAACGCCATCTTGGTTTTACTATTGGTCAACGCCTATGACGTCATTTATCGAGGTTTCCAATTTCATCTAGCCCTTGAGGTGTACCATTCTTTTGGGCCAGGAGTGACTTGACTCTTCTACTAATTTTCGATAAAAAATTTTTTTATCGGCGTTTTAGATCTTCTCAAGCCCTTTCTAACCGACCAATGTGTATACCCTAAATTTTGTCCCGAATAAATTTTGAAAAAATTACTACCCTAAGATTGGGAAAACATTTATAATTTGTTATTGCTCACTCAAAAAAAAAAAAAAAAAAAAACAAAAAACAAATTTTAAAAAAATGTAAGCGTAACATACTCAACTAATTTTATCTAACCTAAATAACTTACTTATTAAACTGAGGTAAGCATATTTAAGAAATTATGAGTCAGCGGCATCTCGCTTTACGTAATTAGTTAATTTGCTTGTTTGGCGCCGGCTCTAATTTTCATATAAAGTTTTTATTTTGTAATTTTTTATTTTGGTTCTGTTTTATTTATTTATTTATTTTTTTTTTATTTTTTTTTTTTTTGTACTACACAACAACAGCAAAGCATTAAAATATTAGAGTGAACAATAAAACCATCCTAACTAACCTAAGAGCCAGATTTTTTTCTTTAATTCATATCTGATCAATTTCGGAGTAAGGTCTTTCCAATAAAAGAAGAATTACAAAGGTTAGATTAATCTGTAAAAAGTTATACTTTTAGTTTTAAAAACATTTAAATAAAAATATACTTGTTGAATTAAGAACCTTCGACATTATTTTTTGTAATGGACTCTACCAAATTGTAATGAATATTCTTCCAAATTTCAAAGTTAATTCTAAGCGAAAACGTTTTTTTAACGTTTCAAGTGAAGTATTTTATTATTCTCTACTATATTAAGGAACGAGGGCTATTGAAAATTATAATATACTAGCAGACCCGGCCACGCGTTGCTGTGGATATTATTTTTGTTATATTACATTGTAGTAAACAATTTAAGAGGAACGGTAGTAGAACATCAGTCACGGGGACCAATATGCTTTTTATATAGATGCCATTTGTAAAAAAATATGGCGACCTCCATGACAGATTTTCTACTACCGTAACCCCTTAGTAAAATGAAATTGTTATCTGGGAGCGAAGTCGGAAATGTTGAAACTTGTATAAAAATCGACTGGATTGGGATTTGAACGGGAAGGGCTTTGAGCACGATTGATTTAAATTCTTACAGTTCTTACAGTTAATATTTATCAAAAATCAATACAAAAGAATTAATTTTAAAATTTATTATTATTTTTATTCAATTTTGTAACAAATGAGTATATTTATTATTATTTTTATTCAATTTTGTAACAAAGTTGTTAGTAAAGAACATGTGACACTTAAATGAATGAGGTAGGTAGGGCATATAGTCTTAAATCTTTGACAATAATATTTATTATTTTGAATTTAAAAACTTTTAATTTCAATTTAATTTCGGTTTTTTACTAATCGGTGCACAATATTTTTAGTTAACCTGCCTTTAGCTAACACAAATAGATTCGACGGTTTCCCTACACGTGAACATGCAACATATAGTTGCCCATGAGAAAAACATGGATTTTCCAAATCCAAACAACAAATGGACATTGTTTGGCCTTGAGACTTATTTATAGACATGGCAAAAGCTAAACGAATTGGAAACTGTAGCCTTCTAAACGGTATGTTAGAATCTAACGGTATCATTGGAATACGTGGCAGCAGGACCATTTCTCCTTTAAAGTTCCCCGTTAAAATGGTTGCTTCAAGAATATTTCCGGTGATGTTTTTGATGACCATACGCGTACCATTGCATAATTGAGGTGGATTCCAATTACGTAGGAGATTAATAGGGGAACCAATCTTTAATCGAAGATTATGAGGTGGCATTCCAGGCACATCTAGTGAATTTAAAAATTCAATTGGAAAATTTACACTTTCATTTTCATTAACAACAGTATCGATTGATTTAAATGACATCAGATCGCCTGGTAACATTTGTGTATCTGGAAGTAAATTTCGTCAACATCATCATTTTTGGCTGCCAAAATCGCCCGATGACTGAGCCTGTTATGATTCAAGTAATTATTCTGTTTATCCGGAAAAACACTCTGAATCAATTCATTTTTTTTCTTGAAGAACAGTGCAGAAATTGTCTGGCAGTTTAATGCATTGCGTATTTGGTTGTAGTTCTATTTTACCGTTCCCAATATCTAGTAATTGTTCGGAAAATGTTTGTGCTGATGGATCATTTTGCAATCGTACGCGCATATTTATGGTCAATCGAAATGTTTCAACACTTCGCCATAAGAATGATTGTTTTAAACATGCATTAATCTCATCCGCGAAAGTAGAGCGAGGTATAACCGGTAAGGTCTGTCGGAAATCACCAGACAAAAGTAAGATAGCACCACCGAAAAGTTTATTATTGCCGTTTAAATCTTGCATAGTTCTATGCAATGCTTCCAGTGAATATTTGTGAGCCATTGTGCACTCATCCTTAATTATTATTGAACTCTTCCGCAACACTGCAGCTATTCCACTTTTCTTTTTTATGTTACATATTGCATCTGGTTTATTATGAATGTCCAATGGCAGCTTGAATGTTGAATGTGCCGTTCGCCCACCATCTAGCAAAGTAGCCGCAACTGCCAACGCAACTGCCTGATGATGCAACTGCCAATGCGATTTTCTGTAGTGACCGTATTTTGGCAAGAATCAACGGTATTAAAAATGTCTTACCGGTTCCACCCGGTGCGTCTTAGAAAAAAAAACCGCCTTGTTCAGCAGTAACAGCCAGCATAATCCGATCATAAATAAGTTTTTGTTCGGTTGTCAGTAATGGCTCACTGTTCGCAATAATTGTTGCTAAATTTCCATGGTCATATTGTTCTTCTCGTTGTAAATCGGTGTTGACTAAGTCGGTAGCTGGGCGATCAGGTGATGGTATACCATAATGATTAAGTGGTAAATTTGAAATTAAAACACATAAGTCCTCGATCAACACTAACGCTTCATTATACATCTCTGGCGTATAATCTATTATATATATAATCTAACATTCACCAGTAACAAATGTAAATAGAAGCACTCGCGTTGCTTTGGATGTACCGTGTAAAGTCGCCCCAATGTGTTAGCTTTGAATATGCCTGCAATGGAAGGATGTGGTTTTCCTTGTTTTCGTGGCTCCCATTTTTTACTGGATTTGTTCCATGTGAAATAACGTGGAACATCAGCATATATCAATGTTTTTGCGAATCGGCCAAAAATATCAGATTTTTGACACAATGTAAAAAATTCAGTTAGTGTCGTTTTTGGAGCTGCAAGCGCTCTTTGAAGAACATTTTTTTCAGTGAAGTACACACGTTGACCGTTTTCAAGATGTATTGCTAGATGCTGGACTGAAGGATTTCTTTCGTGTATGGGAAAGCTAAAAATATGCCAAATAGCTTCGTTACTGCTAATGTATCTGCCCATTTGGTATCGTGCTATTTCATCATTGTTATTTGTATTTTGTACTTCAAATATGGCCAAATCACTGCCTTTGTTTACATATTTACAAATATACTTAATTTATTTTAGAGAACTGCTAAGCTCAACATTGATATGAGCTTCATAAGTTTTTAAAAGCAATGGAGAGTATGGTACCACCCACTGATTATCAAATTCTACTTGATATGAATAATTCGGCAGTCGCATTGTGAATGTGTGGCCACCATTTTCAGTATTTCTGCGGCGATACATCGGATAACCGTCAATATTCGTGATAGTGTCATTCGTATGCGGCTTTGGGAAATTTTTCTTACATTTTGCATTTTCCATGCATGGTGACGTCATGTTAAAAGCACCGCACGGTCCATGGACCATGTGTTTGGTAACGAAATCAAATAATTCTTGATCAATTAATGGGTCTGGAATTTCAGCTGAAATTATTTGATCAATTTCTTCTGGACGGATTTTATTTTGAAGCCAAATTAAAATGTGAGCATGAGGTAAACCTCACTTTTGCCATTCAATCGTATACAGCCAACAACGTGTGATGCCAAAAACTGAATATTTAACAATAAAATCAATTAAGGATTTCAATTTTTGTTTGAACACACGTGCAGTTCTATCATGACGATGAATTGCTTGTTGTCCTGGTAAAATTAAAGTTTGTTACTCTTTCCAATTCGGATTACATGTGAATGTAATAAATAAATCCGGTCAGCCGTAATGACGTACATAAGTCATCGTATCTTGTATGTATTCCTGCATGTTTCGTGGCCTGCCGATGTAGCTTGAAGGTAAAATGAAAGCATTACCGATGTCATTGGGATTTAAATTTCCGTCGATATATCCAGCAACTGCATCTCGTAATCGAATATATTCTTCTGATCGTAATTTAGCCTGGTTGATTCGAATGAATCGCAACCGTTCGCTTTCAACCTTAGCAAACATATCAACAATATATTGATGGAATAGCTGACGATATCGAAGAATATAGTTGTCATGATTTAATTTCAGCTGAAATTATTTGATCAATTTCTTCTGGACGGATTTTATTTTGAAGCCAAATTAAAATGTGAGCATGAGATAAACCTCACTTTTGCCATTCAATCGTATACAGCCAACAACGTGTGATGCCAAAAACTGAATATTTAACAATAAAATCAATTAAGGATTTCAATTTTTGTTTGAACACACGTGCAGTTCTATCATGACGATGAATTGCTTGTTGTCCTGGTAAAATTAAAGTTTGTTACTCTTTCCAATTCGGATTACATGTGAATGTAATAAATAAATCCGGTCAGCCGTAATGACGTACATAAGTCATCGTATCTTGTATGCATTCCTGCATGTTTCGTGGCCTGCCGATGTAGCTTGAAGGTAAAATGAAAGCATTACCGATGTCATTGGGATTTAAATTTCCGTCGATATTTCCAGCAACTGCATCTCGTAATCGAATATATTCTTCTGATCGTAATTTAGCCTGGTTGATTCGAATGAATCGCAACCGTTCGCTTTCAACCTTAGCAAACATATCAACAATATATTGATGGAATAGCTGACGATATCGAAGAATATAGTTGTCATGATTTAATCTAACCATCATTCGGTGTGCGTAGTAGTTCATTGAACTAACTTTTTTATTTCCATAAGCACCCAAAAATAAAATAATAAAATACGAAATTAAAATTAGTACATACAGAAAGAAAATAACTAGTTCATTGTCAAATTTACCGGTATTTGGATCACACTGTTTGATGTTAAGGTGATATTCATCCTGCCTTTGCTAAAATATTAATGGATATTGTAGTGCGTCATATGAACGGTGTAGATCCGATATAGTACTGACAGTGTTATCTCGCCGTGTAATTTTTATAGCTCTTTTGTCAACTGGATCACCAACCATAATAACAGCAACCTCATCAACAGTTGGAGCGTTGAATCTACCAGCATGTTCACCTAATGGTACTTTGTAGGCTTTTATGACGATTTGATAGTTGTCATTTTTCAATCGTGGCGAAACTATTTTAATCAATCGAATTAGTTGATTCTGATCTTCTAAAAAATTTCCCAGCAATATTACAATTGCTCTTTCCTCGGTTTGTTCAATGAAATTATACTGACACCGAATCGCTACGCGTTCTTCACAATTGCCCATAAAATAAATTTGAAGAAATTTCGTATCATCATCAGGCATTGGCATCAATGACCCTATTTTATGGTACACTTGGCCTTGTATTTTGAAAGTAGTTTCAAAATTACGTCCATCGGATGCGAGATCGCAAATTTAAGTTGCCCCAAATGATGTCATTTGGAAGCAAGAATTAAATTTGCGTATCTTACGCAAAAATAATTTTGAATTAGCTGAATCGCCTGCAAGAAGGGATAATAAAGGTTCCGGCGGAGTGGGTAGAGGTGACAGCACAACTTTTCCTGATGTGTTGCATGCCAGGTGTTTCATTCAGAAATTTCAATGCCTGACAATATTCACATACTTTATCCATTCCACCGATAGCAATTTTTGAATGCGCAGAGTAGTTAATATCTGGTTCATATTCAAAAGCAAGACGAACAAATGATGTACGTGTTAATGAGCGGCTGGTCCGTTGTCTCTGTCGTTCTCGTTCTCGTGCTGTAGCTATTTTTTGTTCTCGTTCCGCTCTGGTTCTCGTATTAGTCTGTCGCAGACGTACGTCACGCTGTTCTTGAGATTCTTGTGCACGACCTTCTGCTGCCCTGATTCTTTGAGCTGTATTTCTTGTTGCAATTTGTTCAGCCGACTGATGAGTTCTTGCATGTTGGCTTCGTGCCGAACTACTCTTTGCGTTGTTGAGGTTAGATTTTTTCGGTGGCATTTCGCTGAAAATAATAATTTAAACGTTTAATTTAAACGACTTTCACATTAACATGCGATGTATGGTTATCTAATAAGAGTAAAACTGGGTCTTCTTTTGAGGGCTTTACGTGACGAATATGATGATCGATCCATTTTACAAAATCCTTTTCATTCATCCATCCTGATTCGTAGCAAACGCCCACGCATTCGGGTGGCTCGTTTCTAATCAATATATTCTTATATCGCAGGCTAGGGAATATAAACATACAAGGTAAGGAGTTGTCAATAGCATTTGTTGCAACTGCAAACACTTGCATTTACTACTGGTAACACAGTAAACTTCTTTTACCGGATGTTACAGCACCGACATTTAATGATACCTAAAGAAAAAAAATTAAAAATGTATAGGTATCCAGTAATCATCAGATAATAAAAATAAAAATCTATGGGTATCCAGTAATCGTCAGATAATAAAATTTAAGGTATGTATATGAATAAAGAAAGAATAATTAATATGTAATATGCGAAAAAACAATACCCACCGGTTTCATTAATGTTCCAAATCCGGGATGGTTAAAATTCGTTTCTTTCTAGCACCGATCTGTCTTTCACAACAAAAAAAAGCAAGACATTGGCTGTTGAAGGAAGTAGCTCTGCTTAAACTAGTAGCTTCAGGGCATCGTATCGATAATTAAGATTTCTGTTCATAAAACCCGTAAATCATTCATTACCTGCCATTTCATTAGTTTTCCTGAATTCGGGTATCTTTATAATATGGTAAAACATAGCACATTAAAATGCCAATTTTTTCACTTCAGAGGGCAACAACCCGAAATAGATAATATTCGTGTTCACCACTGAAGACTAAACGGATGTTTTTTTAACCCATTTCTACTGTGTTACCCGTTTTTTTCTTTTTCACAAAATTATAAAGAGAAGTATAGAGGTCAAATTCTTTTACTATATCCCTATAATTTTTTTTTCTTCTCAATAATCTGTAGCTCAGCTAGCTAGTAGACCTCAATTGATGTGGTACCACGCGTAGTTTTCCGTTAAGTTATCATGCTGTTTTAAAAAAAGGTATTAAATTATAATGCACATTAAGCTACCCTTTTAATTTTAGCACCCACATCTAGGAAAGATATTAACTATGTGTTAATTATAGGCCCAAAGATACATTTTTATTATTAAATAAAGTAATAAAATATTGGTCAATAGTAATAACACACAGAAAACGTAGAATTGTTCAGTATAAAAATGCTACTAGGAAAAAAAACACCTAATTATAATACTATATCATGCTCGTGGATTCTTTCTGGAGATCTAGCTCGTTTTACCTTTAATGTGCGCGTAGCAACATCCTCCATACTCGCTTGTATTTTATGCGGTGGCATGCCTGGCAAATCCAGTGAGTTGAAAAACTATGTTGGAAAATTTACAGCTTCAGTGACATTGCAAACTGTATCTATAGATTTATATGATACCAAGTCCTTTTATTATTTACTTATTTATATCTTTAACCAAAAGATTTTCTTTTTGCTACACTATTTAGGTGCACAAATCATATATTAGGTGCACCTATAGTTTTTTTTGAAATTCCAAAAAAAAAGAGCTCTGCCAGGTTTTTAAAACTTGGCAGTCCCTTTTTAGATGAAATTGATTTTGGATCTTTGTTTTACATCAAAATTAAGTTCTAATTAAGCGTAAGCGAATCCTGAAAACTTTTTTCTCAGATTTGAGGAATATATTGATGAATTGACTAAACATGCATTCTCATAAAAAATTAAAAAAATTAAAAAAAAAAAATTCTATTTCACTTCTATCAACCAAAGCCTATGATTTGAAAATGCCCACCAAAATAAAAAAAAAAAAGCTAAACGTTTGACTCTAAAGGCCATCTCTGCAACTTACCGCTAATTCCGTACCGAAGCACTTAAAATTGAATATATTAGAATGTTTTTATAAATAATATTGTTTTGTAAATAATATAAGTAAAAACAATACCAAATTGTTTTGTTTAAGAAACTGAAATATTGTTGATATTAAATGTAATCACAAAATAATAAATCTAAATTTTTTGTATAACAATTGCTGTGTATTCAAATGAAATAAATTTATGTAACATTAATAAATAGAAGAAAAATAATTTTTTTAATACGTCACATATCCCATATGTATCCCACATATAGGATACACGTTAGATAAGATGCCGACATGTATTATCGGTCAAGTGAATGAATTTTGAATTGTCTTATTTGACCCATAGGTAATGTTCATATTTATCAGATTTGTAGGATAAGTGAATACTTTTACTTACCCCATAAAATATACTAATATAGCAACAGTATTGCAGAAGGGGATAGTCAGGGTAGCGGATGTTTAGTGGTTCGCAAGTGCGCAGGTTCGAAAAAAAGTGTTTCACTGCAAATTGTTTATCATATTTTCTTCTGATTTGAAACGTGACTGTGGTTTGTTAAAAGACATAACCTGGTGAGGTGTTATTGACGCTTAAACTAAGCCATAATAATGTAGGTTTTGTGTTTCCTAAAGATTGTTATTTTTTATATTGTTTTTTTTAATAAATTGCTCTGCAGGCGAGTAGAGGTTTTAGAGTGGTACGTGACTTCAAACGCAAGACTAACAAGTTGTGGTTCAAAAATTCCCTGCGGGAAACAGTTGAACGGGTTATGCTTATTTTTCCAAGAAAAAAGGATGAATTAAGAGTCGATGAAGAATTTACAAGGGGTACATTTTGTGATTTGAGGTAGATTACTTCCGAGTTGTTTCTCAACCGCTTACGAGATTTGTGATTTTCAGTGGAGTATCTAACGAAAGACCTTTGCTTCTTTTACTGGATGGGCACAACTACGACTCTCAGAATATTTACCTGATTATTAAAGCCTGACCTCATGGTGTTATAATCTTGTGTTTTCTTCCACACACATCACAACTTTTACAAGTATATTTAATCAAGATTAATCAGATTATTATAATCAAGCGGTTACTCCCTGGTTACGTTCTAGTCCTGGACTAGTTGTAACTATCCGCCAAATCGCTAAAGTATTTGGAAATAGTCTTGTTCAAGCAGCCTATGTCTACAGCAGTAAATGTGGGATTTTAGCCTTTAATCCAAACGTGTTTTCCTAAACAGATTTTGCCCCTTCTTTGCGAGATCTAGTTAAATGACAAATAAACATCTAGAAACCAAGAAGTATTTTAAGATACAAGCAATTTCACTACTGCCCAAACTTCAGACATAGTACCTACACAAAGAGCTGATATTAGTGCGATTATTAGCAGAGACGTTGTTGATGACTCTTTTCCAGGTTGTTCCCAATTTAGTCCCAGGCTAGTTAATCAGGAATAAGCGCCGTATAAAATTTCAAACCAACCGGAGACATCACTACCAGCTAATGTGCGATAAAAACGACAGTAGCCTTGTTTTGATTTCTCCAAAGTAACTATATTCCGCTTGCGTTGAAACACAGCAATTATAACATCTTGTCCCTACAAATATGATTTGAAAGTCATCGTCCAGAAAGAAAAATATGCATAACAGAAAAAACTAAAGAAAATAAACACAAAATATCCGATTAGTGAAAATAGCTTAACTACGAAGAGTCTCATCATCTAGAGATGAAATATTTTTCTTGTGAGGAAGTATATTTCGTTTCAATTGTAGGGTGGATATCATACACATTATGTGGTAGATAAGCTCATAATAGTTGCTCAGGAATAGATGATGATGATGATGACAAAGTAGCATATGTCTGTGACTTCTGCCAGATCAAATAAGCATCTTTCTCTGATATCATTCTCATCGACTCTTCTTACCAGCACCATGGGACAAGGCGGGGCAAAAATTTTTTAACACCAAAGATGTTTAATAATAGGCAAGTAATAAAAGTCCACACGTGAATCGAAAAATAGTACAACAGGTTCCCAAATACCCACTTTTATTTTTAAATGGAAAAATAAAGTCAGAAGTATTTGTAAATCATACGGATGATTATAATAAAGACAAAAGTAAAGTGTGTAAGCTTTTAAAGCGGTTGTGTGGTCTTAGTGACGGTCCAAGAATTTGGTATGATTGTTTAAATAAATATTTAACAGATTTATATTTCATCATTTGTTGATGATATACTTGTTCTAGAAGCCAAAAATTAATTGATCAAGTTTAATTAAAACTATGTGAATGTTATAAAATGAAATATATAGGTAAAATTAAAAATTTTATTCGAATTAATATTGATTATGATGAGATATAAGGTAAAAATTATTTGAATCAAGAAAAGTATATCTCTACAAGAAAAGTATGATTTAAGAAATGCAAAGTTATATAACACACAAATCAAAACGAACTTAAAATTATGTCATTCAAATGAAGTAAATGTAAGAATAAAGTATAGAAATATATTTGTAGAGCTTTTATATCTCAGTTCAGAAACAAGTAGCTTACAGTGTTAATTACTTGAGTCGTTTTTAGAATTCATATGATGTAAATACTCTGTTCTACTAAGCCAAAAAGGCGTATCTCAAATTTCACTGAATTTCTTATTCTTTTTTATAAGGACATTTTCAGTTGTATTTAATCCATTTTCTTAGCCTATTTCGTCCGTATTGTGCAGCTTAAGTGCTAGAAATATAAGACGTATCTCAAAAAGGAAACAAACTCCCAAGCAGTTTGTACGTAACTCATATTTCCAAACATAACGGTCGCTTCTTGGATATGCGTCTACTTTGCCTAACATTTCTGGCAATTTACAATTTGACCTTCACAGATATACGTCTACATCACTTAGTGGCTTCCCCGATTGATACCTCAATTTTCCGAAGTATCAGCGTTGTAAAAGGTTCAGTCTCATCTATAAAGTTTGTTGTTTAGTCATCAACTGTCAAATGCACTTTGATTATTAATTTTTACAGTAGTTAAATTTAAAAAAGTGAAGAGAAAAACAGTACATGTTTTTATATTGCCAATATATATTATAAGGTAAGTAAATACAAAATTGACCACTGAAGAAAAGAAAATTTAACATATTATGTTGACTTTCAGGTTAATTTTAAGACATCGTATATTATTGTTTTAGATCCAATCATGGATAAATCTGTTGGCAATAACTGGGTTGATAAATAAATAACTTGAACTTGAATAGAAAAATGCTACACGTATATTATAGAAAAACTTTACATACTTAATAATACGAAGTGTCAATACAAAACAAGGTTAACATTGTAAATATGTTACCTGGCAACTTAATAAATATGGGTTTGTTCTCATATTCCAACACTCCCTCCTGAACGCAAACCCATTTTACTTATACAATACAAATGTTTTTCTAGCATTACATCCTTTGTTAAATTATTTTAGTTAAAGTATTGTTCAATTTTAAGTTCCATTGCCGGCTAGCTTGCTTAAGTCCATAGATTGATTTATGGAGGTGACATACCTGGGCATTTTCTTTGTAACATTCTGGCTGTGACATGTAAATACCTGTGTCAATGTTACTCTGAAGAAATGCACTTATCAGTTCCATCTGAATCATTTCCAGGTCATACTTAGCAGCTAGAGCAAGCAAGAATCGAACTGAGGAATATCTGACCACGGGAGCATATACCTCATCATAGTCATTTCCTTTTCTTTGAGCACATCCTTTGATTACTAATCTTGCTTTAAATCGAACAATATCTCCATATCATACATCCAGTCACATCTGTTAGTCATGTGCATGGAGGCACCGGAGTCCACATACCATTGTTCCGTATTCACAGTCATTGTATCCAATTTAAACGCAAATTCTGAGGGCAGTAGGTACATTTCCGATATTGATAAAACTGTTCAGAGCAATATTTCTAACAAGTGATAGTGTTTTGTCATATGCGTACAATGAAAGTGTTTTGCCCTAACAAACGGCAAATCTATTACAGAGAACACTAAAATAACAAAATCTAATGTTATTACGGTGACTAAAAATGTGGTTGTGAATAGTAATAAGTGGTTGTGTGATATAGTCTTCAACTAATAACAGTAGTGATACAGCACCCACAAAATGTTCTTCGGGTGCATGTGATGGTGGTGGTTATCGCAACAGTAATATTATCATTTCAAAGATAATTTCCTATGTTTAGGAGCCGAACAGGAAACTTGAACAGGTGAAGGTTCATCAGGTTGGTCTTCTAATGTTGAAAAAACATGTGATTCTTATAATATATATGATCACATTCATATCACTCGGAGGCATGTTTTACCAAGTATATTGGAAATAGATAAATCTCCACTACAAGGTGAATGTGAGCCTACAGAAAACATTCAAATAACAATATCAATACGAGAACGATGTTGCCGACAGTGATAATGGACAGAACATTAACTCTACTACTAAAAATTCCAGTGAGGAATAAAATATTCACAATATTAAAAAGGGGACTGTACGACAAAGGCAAAAGGATGAAATATCGGTGAGTGAAAGGGAAAAGAGGAAATGTGATACATTTGTAGAAAACCATGGTGTGAAGAACGGTCGTAGGGAGCAATGTCGAAAGAAGTGTATCCAAAATATATCTGAGGCCAGAAGAGAATTTTATAATTCTAAGGGTTGGAAAATGACAGATGACAAAGAACGAAACTCTTCCATATTGCATCACATATCATTAACTGCTGTAAAACAAAGAACGACAGTTGTTGCTACTGATGTAGGCCAGGAGAGTTATCGAAGAAGTAATTCATAAATTTATATGCTTAAAAATGAAAATGGCACTTCACATAGTGTATGTAAAATCTATTTTTAACAATCCTTGGTTTTAATGGAAATAATGACAAGGTTGTACGTACAGCATCATTGAACGCGAAATAACTCTGTAGTGCTTGTAGCAGACATGAGATGTCGAAAAAGCCCCATAATTAAAAAGACAATGAAAAAAGACATTTTGCATTACCATAGGGAACAATCACCTCGCCGCCTTTATCTGCCAATTGATCTCCCATTCACTCCATTCCGCTCTATTCCGTTGTGGTTCGATACCGACATCAGCGTAATGTCTCTTGTTCTTAATTGATTCTCAATGATAGAAACTCAAACTATTGTAAATCTTAAATCTTCGAAATATTTCATCAATTGAGGTTGGTTTTTTGCTATCTTCTCTTCCAACACTTGAAAAACCCACAGCGATAATGAATTTATAAATACAGAGCATTAATGCTTCCACGAACTTTTTTGAAATGAGTATCCGAAACTGGTACGACATAATTTATTTTTAAAGAAAAATTTCATTGATTTCATTTCAACAGTATTCACCAGAATAGTTTTGTAATCGTTTAAAAGATCTACCAAAATTTAAGAATTCTTAAGCCATACAGGAGGTAACAGAAATTACAGGTATTGTTTATGCAGTGTTTGAGACAACAAGTGACAATACTTGAGCCAATAATTTGGCTCTAAAATTATTGAGCTAGCATTTGAGGTGATTAGTAACAAGGATGTTGTTATGAAAGCTTTAAATGAGCACAGACCAGCAAGTAAGTAACAAAAAAATTGTAATCTTATTGAGATATTTTTTTTTTTTCGTCAATTTGGGAACGAACTAAATTTTATTTATAACTTCAATTGAAGCGTCTTTACTTCACGAACATGGATCTAAAGTTATTTTTTTTAATCTTTAAAATTACGCAAGATATGGATATTACAAAGAGGAAAATACGTATGACTTTAACATTTAATATCTCCATATAAAGTACGTATTAAATATTTTTTAGAAGAAAAAGATAGAAAAGAAAAGAATCTTAGATAGCTTTTTTGTTTTTGAATCAATTTTAATTTACTTATCAAGTTTTGTTTTGGTTTTGAGTCTAGTTTATATTTTGATTGCAAATTTAGAATCAGTCCGGTACCTTAATTGATTCAAATTATATATTGAACATAAGTGTACATTTAAAATTTATATATTTTTGTTTGTTTGGTTTATTTAAAGCTGATTCAATTTCAAAAATGCCAAAAATTCGTAGAAACTCCAAATTTTGCTCAACAATATCTAGTCAAGTTTTTGTACATTCAGAAAATGAAAACGAGAATATTGCCTATGTCTAATCAGTCGATGAAGGCGCATCCAATTACATTATACAAATTTAAATGCAATTATTATATAAAAATAACAAATATTGTAAAAATTTAATTATATTTATCAGAAACATAATGAATGAATGAAGAAAATTTATAGAAAAACTACATCGATCAAATCATTTTATAAAGATTTAACAGTGAATCCAGCGAAGTTTTGTGCTCCATTTACCGGGGTTATAACTTGTACTCACAAGTATCGAAATTGCATTACAATTTTCCGATAGAGAGTTGTCTGAAAATTTGCCAATATTTAGACTTAAAATCTCGTGTAAAATTCGTCGAAACTTACCAACACATGCAATCATTTTTATACGATAAAGCACTTGTTAATCATTTAAAAATTGAAGAAATATGTTTGGAAGAAACCTTGGATGAATTTTGGAATAATTTTCCCTCAAATAAAGGAAAATGCCATTGAAATACTGGATATATCGAATATAAATTATGCAAAAAAACAATCAGATACTCTGCTCAATTTTTTGTTTAAATTAACAGCATTAAATGAACTACGAATGGTGGCAACAAAAGGCTTAAAAGAAGATTAATAATGCATAATCAAAATTTATGTTATTACTTTGGATATCTCCTGTTATTCCAATTCGTACAAAAATGCAATTAAATAATTTAAAATCATTGTACATATATTTTGATGAACGTTCGAGCAATTTTAACCTGCTTATCATGCTTATAAATATCGGGAGGAATGTTAAATATATATGGATGGAATTCCAAACATTTGATAGACAATTACGGTCGAATAATTCATTATATAAATTTGAAATAATTAAAGAACATTCCAATGGACAAATACGATTTGTCAAGTATCAAGTTTAATGAATTACAAGCATTTTCTAGTAACGTTTGTCGATTTTTCGAGGCAAATAAACGTAATTCAGATGGTGATATAAAACATTGTTCCAGATTTTTAGATTTAATAAATCAATTAGAAGCAAAATGTGAACATATTGAACTAACCGGTTGTAATTTACAATCATCGACGTTCGATGAATCACCAACTGTATAGAATGAAAATGCTTTGATTAACATATCGATATTACATAATTTACAATCGTTAAATTACAAGAATGATGCCTATGCAGATTCGCATCTAGGTGATTCAGGTCTTATACCTTTTCCACATGACTGATTTGCATCATTGTAAGTCATATTCAAATTAATTCTATTAAGAGGCTAAACGCAACTAGAAGGCCGAAAAAAAAACGTTTTATTTTAAATATTCTGTGAAAAGGGTATTTTATTTCACAAAAACGAAAAGTATTGTTACCTTTGGTGGGAAAATTTATGTTTATAATGACACTAAAGATTTATATAAATACTGATCTGATGTCCTTTTCCAGACGATCTCCTGAAGGTTTTTCAAAGAAAAGTTGTTAAATCAGGGAAATATTATTATATTTAAGCTCCAATTTAGCCTATAAATGCATATATATATATATTTATATTTATATATTTATATATATATATATATATAAGTCGTTTATAAAATTAGACAAGGTATATATATATATATATATATATATGTATATATATATATATATATATATATATATATATATATATATATATATATATATATATATATATATATATATATATATATATATATATATATAATGAATAACTGCCAAAGCACATCAGATCAGTGTTTATATAAATCTTAAGTGTCATTATAAACATAAATTTTGCCACTAAATGTTACAATATTTTTGGTTTTTGTAAATAAAATACCCTTTCCAAGGAATATTTAAAATAAAACGCCATTTTTCGGCCTTCTAGTTGTGTTAAGCCTCTTAATAGAATTAATTTAAGTATGATTTACAATGATGCAAATCGCACATGTGGCAAAGGTATCAGACCTGAATCACCGAGATGCAAATCTACATAGGCATCATGCAGATTTGCATAGGCAACATGCAGATTTGCAGCGCACTGCCTTTTTTAACAAATAACACAAAATTATGCCAATTTTAAGGATTTAATAAAAATTCTACACAATACTCCCACAAGTAGCCCGAGTGCTCAAAAAAAAAAAATTTGATGAGATTCAGATTTTTTTGGGAAATGCCATTGAAGCAAGTTAAAAAAGACGTGTAAAAATATGGCTAACCCAAATTGAAAAAATCGACTAAAAATTTGTTGTAAATTAGGGGCTTTTTAGGTGCTATTTAGGAGCTCCAATCATATATTAGGTGCACCTATAGTTTTTTTGGAATTCCAAAAAAAAAGAGGTCTGTCAGATTCTTAAAACTTGGCAGTCCCTTTTAAGATGAAAATGATTTTGGATCTTTGTTTTACATCAAAATTAAGTGCTAATTAAGTGTAAGCGAATCCTGAAAACTTTTTTCTCAGATTTGGTCGACCAAAACTCGACTCATGTATAAATTGCGAAGAAATATCATCTCTTAAAAAACAATCAGACATATCAGAAAAAGCAAAACGTTCGGTAGAAGGTCAGTTAATGATCCATAAAAGACGTGCCTAGAAGTTTTACAACAAAATTTCATCAGTTCAAGATCTTTGTGAGGACGATATAATGTTGCGGCTATAACGTTCGATTTTTGAAAAATCTACCATGGCCTCACATATCTATACAAAAAATTTTTTATTTACGGCAATTCTGGGTTCACCGTTTTGTTATTAAGTATTTAAAATCAGGCAAATCGACATTTTACACGTTTCACGAAGCCGGGCCGCATATTTCGGATCATATTTTTTTTATTCCATGAATATTTCTGCTATAAATTATTAAACTTAGTCAGTTATAATATAATTTGAATATATATTACTGTTTGTTACAATCGTAGAATTGAAAAATGTTTTTAAAATGTTCATTAATATAAATGATTAAAATAAATATTTATCCAAAATTTTAATATCATTGATATTTTATTTTATTATTACATACAAAATGTTTTACTGTCGGTTTTGTAGTTTTGTCCATTCGATTTTTGGTGTTTATCTCAAACATGTTAAAGAACACTCCTGCTTGATAGATAAAATAGCCTTTATAGTCCAAGAAAATAGACCTTTAAATACGAATTTTGAGGTAAAAACTTGAATTTATGATATAAGTTTCTTTGAAAGATTTAAAAACAAACTGTGAAAGTTTTTTTCAAATTCACCCCCGAGAAGGGATGAAAAAAAATATAAAAAGTGATTTTTTCAAATTTTGGGGAAACGGTAAGACGTAGAAAAAAAAAGTTGAAATAAAAGTTGTAGGTCATCAAATTTCATAAAGAAATGATCTCGTTAAGTTTTACGCTAAAATTAAAATTATCCGAGATAGGCTGGTTAGAAGCTAGGGGATGATAGTAACTACATTAAAAAATCGTAAGTCGTTAAAAATGGATATTTTTAATATATATATTTTTTTTAATTTACTCAGAAAAACATATAACCTTTAATTCTAGAGATAAATTTAAAAAAAATTTTTTTTTTTTAATTGTTCATAAAAAGTTATAACAATTCAAAATTTTCAGGACCGAATTAAAACCGCTTTACTCGGTGAAATTAATTTTTTTCTTTTATTTACTTTTTTATTATATCATAAACTGAGCATATGCGTCGGGATTATATTTTTACCTGTCTTTTCCAAGCAGGTATAAAATAATTTACCTTTTGAAACCGAGTAAGCAACGTTATGCGCATGCGCCATTTGCTCTCAATGGGCCTCTATGTGTGTTGTTTTTTCAAAAAATAAAGATAAAATTTACCAAAAATTTTTTAAATTAAATAGAATGTTTACGGTCAAAAAATTGTTATTTTTATTTTCAACATTATTTTGAGAATTTTTTATTATTACTATACATTTTTATGATGAAAATTGATAATGATAATCCGAGTTATTAGAAAAATAAAATTTATTGTATTAGATGAAAATCTTAAGATGCTATATAATTTTGCAATCATTTCAAAATTTTTCTAAATTTATATCTATTTCATCAGGTGAACTGCTGTCTCTAACAGCTGAACTTTCTTCGTGTTCTTCTTCATCTTCTGACGGAGTCTCGTCTTCTTCCACTTCCATTTCTTCCGAGTCTTTTTCTACTTCCATTTCTTCTCCAAGATCTTCATCATCGTCATCTTCGATAGGAGCACGTGCTTTTGATTTATTATCGCATCGTTGACCACGACAAGACTTACAAAAATTATTACATTTCAAGCCATTCTTTTTGCAAGTACATCTCGCTGATGCACAGTTGGTCTTACACCCACAAAAAATCTGTAAAGCATACACGAGAAGATTAATATAATTCCAGCAGCACAATAACAAACTTAAAAGAAGAAATTGAGAATTTAGAATTGTTTTTTCCGAATGAAATTATACCTTTTGCGAGGATACCTTAGAACGAGTCTTTTTGGTAGTTAGTCGTCCTGTATTGATAATCCTATCTGCATTGTTCTCATGTTCTCTGCCTTCAGTAGCATTTTCTTCTTCTCCATCATCATCACCATCATCATCATTATTATCATCATCATCTTCAACCCCATCATTATCATCATCTTGTTCTTCTTCTTCTTTATCTTCATTTTCATCATCCTCAAGAAGGAAAGATGTTGCTGAAGCATTATCACAACTTTGGCCTTGACAATTTTTACAGAATTGGTTACATTTCAAGCCACTTTTTTTACAGCCACACCTAGCTGATGAACAATTGGTTTTACAGCTACAAAAAACCTGTTCGAAATACAATACAAAATTAATAATATACTTTTTTTGCAAAAAATATGATGATAACAGAGTTTGATGAAAATTAAAACTTACTTTTTCTATCAATTCCTTTGGTGCTAGTTCAGCAGTTGACATGATAGATATCATCATGAATAAGGTTCTCCTCCAACCCCAATCATCTGGATTTAGATTGTTACCTAACCACTGTTGGATCTGATAATATACGCGTTTAGTATGTTCTCGTAGGGCTGATTCTGTCGGTGGTAAAGAAGCTAAAATGACTTCCTTTTTAAATGCAGCAGCTGATGATGAAAAAATTTTGTATCTTAAATTGCCAAGTGTCTGTTGTACTTCATTACTTTGACCGTACAAATGGAATTTTATTTTTTCAGATACAGAGTTCAATTCATCAACTGATCGATTTGGCTCATAGAACACAGAAATTGACGTTTGTAGATCTTTTCTTTTCTTCAATAGAGAGCTTATACTTTTTTTTCCTTTTTTAAAAATTGCGCTAGTTGTATCACAGCCAGCAAAAGCGTGTGCAAAAAGTAAGAAAGGCTTTAAATTTTTATCATTCTGAGTGGAATAAATTACATTTGCTTGCTTCCCGGGAGTCATTTTATAAAAGTATATTACCTCGTCGTCGGAGACAAGTGAGATCAGGATAATTAGTAAATCAATATCGTTGCCTACTATCGTCATGGATTTGTTTTCGCTTCTTTTCAAGTGTATCGCTGTTTTGACAATCAAAAAATCACCGTCTTCAGAAGCTATACTCGTGTTTATGCCGCGTTTTTGAAGGTGATCGCTCAGTAAATCGACAAATTGTTTTTTATTAGCAATGTTAGACAGAAATTTTTTTTGGGTTAAAGTTACGAGATTTTCTTCAGAAATATCAACATCTGCCGCAACACATTTTTCTTTTCGACGATATCTCTCATATGATTTGATTCCAATTGTTTCTCTCGAGTAGCCATCAAATATAACCGTCACCTTGGATCCAAAATGTTTGTTGATGTATGAGTTGTAAATGTTACAAATATCAGAATACTTCTTTCCATGTGGCCAAACTACACTATGCAATAGCCAACGACCATGAATCACAAAAATTGAACCTGAAATTACAGATAACGATTGAAGAAATGGCTGAAAAATATTGTACAATTCGGATTTTGCTGTTTTTCTCATTAATCCATGTTCATCAAATAAACTGAGAGGAAATGGCGATAACTCGTTGCCATGGAAAAATACCGATATCCTTTGGATCAACAAGAATGAATCCACAGCTACAAAGTCATAACCAATATGCATACCATCTTTCGCATTTGCAAGGGTTTTCACCTTGAATGCGTTAGATAATGAGACATTGTCGAGATTTTTACCAATCATTGCAGCTTAACCTTGCAATCCTACTTCAACGGCCATATGACAATTAATCTTTGGCCCGCCAATTATTCCAGTAGTCAGTGATACTAATGATGACCTAACATCAAATGGATTTCTTTCATCAAGCCAAAACAGAAATTCTTTAATTCCTGCTTCATCTTTTGTCATCCTGCTCTTTATAATGTCAACATGTTGTTCACTATTATTTGACTCAATGTGGCAATATGTCTCTAAACTTTCCATTATTTTAAATGCTGCTGGACTTGCTATTAAGTAACGTGTTACAACACTGGAGGTTACACCTCTTCCATGTTTCAAGTCTGTGCCGAAGAAACGATTGAGGGTCTGCTCAATAACCATGTCCGACCAAATACCTGCCCATGCTTTCTCGGATCTACGGATAGTAAAGAAACCTTCCTTGGTGTATTCATCAAATTCAAGTGTATCCATAATCAACTCAAGATTCGCCATTTGTTGCAAATAGATTTGAGCGTATTTAGCATACTGGTAATGTCCACTTGCATGAAAAAATGGCAGTTTTACGCTTTGTAAGTGCAACTCCCAATTGCCTAAGCGTTCAGCTTCTAAAAATTGCAATGCAATAACAATACTTTTGAAGTACTGAATCCATAATTTTGATGTCGGTCCATTTTGTTCCTTCACTGCTAGCTGCTGTACAAATCGTTGGCACATGTCGACAATCTGCGGTTGGTCATCACAATCTGTTAGAAGTGGAGGTTCTGAATCCCATGCGCTGAAGAAATTTTTAATGGAATCTTGAAATTCATTAGAAGGGTTTAAGCTTCTGCAAATTAAAAAAATGACATGATATGAGATCGTTATGCTCTAGCATAGGCATGTCCAGTCAACATTTTTTTCACTGAATCAGCTGCATAGACTGTTGTCCATAAGTCTTCAATTCCACTTTCAGACATGATGTAACCAATTGCTCCTAGGTATGACATTAATAAGTGGAAGCCACCGAGACGAACGACGACATTTTTTAGTTCTTCGCTATTAGATTCTTCTACTATTGAGAGAGCTTTAGCATATAATGGCTGATCATATGTGACAAAACACGTCTGTCTATTGAGCTTACGCGTTTCAGCTGCTGCATAGTGTAAAGAACTATTTAATGTCGTCAAATTTGAAGGTGGTCCATTGATGAATAGCAAACACACGATTTGTGACATTGTATAAGGAATCCCGGTAGATAAAACTTCCATATACCCTTTCCATGACGGTACGTTTCCAATTTCAAAAAACTTCGCCCAAAGATACGCTGAGTAAGAAGTTGAAATTGTTGGTGCGTCTTCAAGGGAAAGATTTTCTAGCGCAATATATTCTAATGATTGTAAAGCTTTGGTATTAAAAGATCCGTTTGGTATTTGTGAAATTACGTATTTTGACACTAATTCCTGCTGTTTCGGCATCTTCTTACTCTTCATAATGTTATCTTCGAAGTTTATAGACCATTCAGGAGTATATACTGCTATCCCACCAAGGCAATGAAAAGTTTCTTTACCATCTAACGTTTTTACGTTGTGATCTGTGTTATCAAATACAAATTGTACAAATGGTTTATCACCATTAATTTTTAGAATTGGAGGATTCATAACCGTACATGCTTCATGCAACTGAATATGATAGTATGAAGCACAAACACCTAACGTGCTCAACAGATCAACAATAAGTCTTGAACCAGTTTTTCTGTGGATATATGAACCAACTGCTAATTATAAAGATGATATAAACTGTTTGGGACGTAAATAACTGACGATAGAATGACCTACCGAAACTCTTGCGATGAAATTTTCGCTGTATTGCTCAGTATTATTCTTGCGCAGTAAATTTCCAAGGAATGAAGTTAACAATGGCGGAATTGATGATACAACATCATCAAGAAAACTAGATGCAGGAGGGTACGATGTGTCACGGTAATCGTGTTTTAAAATTTCATTACGGAGTATTCTAGCGGCAATGTTCAAAATTCTTTGTTTTTGTAATTTATCCATTTCATCGCCATCACCAGTAAACCAACCGCTGCAAATTTTTGAAAAATTAAATGTTTTATAGTAGATGATAGGCTCTTTACCTCGCATATGTGATATAAAGATATCATCTTTATATTTTTCTTTTAACATTCGAAATAAAACATGTTACTTAAGGGATCATCTCTCATTATCTCTTTCAGTTCTCGTAAACTAAATTCGTTCTGGCAACTTTTTTCTATGTGTTGACAAACTTTATCAAAAATCTTAGATGTCTGTTCTTTAAGAGTAGAGATTTTTGGTTCCTTCACAGGTTTATTAAAATTTGTGTAACATTTGTAGTGATAACTTGCTTTATAGTCAGTAAGATTAACGTTTTCAATGCGATTAATTAAGTCGATGCTGAACTCATCATTTTGTCTCCTAGCTATATCTAGTATCTGGTCTTGTGTGTACTTATTCGCAATCAAATGGACTCGCTTATGTATACGATCTAATGGCATTTTACAAAAAAAAAAACACAGGTTAATGAAATCAAAATTCACTCTTGTTTGAGTAGTTGATCCACATGGTAAACTTGAAGCAACTGTAGATGATGTAAGGCTCGATAAAAAAAGAACTGCTGGTAGTTTTAATTTTCTTGAAACTGAAGAGGTAGACAGAGGATAAGACTTTCTATATTTTTCGTGAAAATTCACTTCACATTGCCCAAGCCACTACTCAAATTTTTTATCGTTTTTCTTGATGCTTTTGCGATCAATGTTTTGAGTCCTTTCTCTTTGACCGAAACAATTTTGTCAGAATCATTATTCAAAATTTCACCACAAATGCTACATAATGCTTAGGTAAATTATTTTATAACTGCTTGGAAAATACAGGTAAAAATATAATCCCGACGCATATGCTCAGTTTATGATATCATAAAAAAGTAAATAAAAGAAAAAAATTAATTTCTCCGAGTAAAGCGGTTTTAATTCGGTCCTGAAAATTTTGAATTGTTATAACTTTTTATGAACAATTTAAAAAAATAATTTTTTTTTAATTTATCTCTAGAATTAAAGGTTACGTTTTTCTGAGTAAATTAAAAAAAAAAAAAAAAATATTAAAAATATCCATTTTTTAACGACTTACGATTTTTTAAAGTAGTTACTATCATCCCCTAGCTTCTAACCAGCCTATCTCGGATAATTTTAATTTTAGCGTAAAACATAAAGACTTCATTTCTTTATGAAATTTGATGACCTACAACTTTTATTTCAACTTTTTTTTTCTACGTCTTACCGTTTCCCCAAAATTTGAAAAAATCACTTTTTATATTTTTTTTCATCCCTTCTCGGGGGGAATTTGAAAAAAACTTTCACAGTTTGTTTTTAAATCTTTCAAAGAAACTTATATCATAAATTCAAGTTTTTACCTCAAAATTCGTATTTAAAGGTCTATTTTCTTGGACTAATGAGGTATAGTCGCGGTTGAGATAAAATCCAAGAACTACTTGTTCATTTATTTCGCCTTATCTTTTAATCAACCAATTCAAAATGTGTGCATGTGGCAAACCTCGTTTTTGCCACTACACAGAATATATCTTGCAGCGTGTCTCACCAAATACATAATGTTTTACGATGAATATTTGTCCATTAAAGGTTCAAACTTTCGTCTAAAAACATTTTTTAAACATTTCTATCAGTATTACTCGCATCTCCAAGGGGAATATACTTTTCAGATCGGAGTTTGGTCTGATTCAACCTGATGAATGTTAATCTCTCCGTTTTAATTTTGACATACATGTCAACAACATATTTGTGATATAATCGCCGACATTTAAATATGGTATTGACTTTTTTATTAGTTTAAAGACCTGTAAATAGATTTTTGTTTTTTAATTACTATAAGTATAAAATTAAAATACATAATATAGTGACTGAGATATTATCTCCATAGCTAAACTAATATTTCAATTACCAGGATTTATCATCTTGATTGACAAAACGTAGCCATCTTCACCATGTCAAAATATAATGGGATATTGCAGTGTATCATATGAGAGGTGTGTTTCCTTTATACGTTGTAATTGATCATTCCGACGATTTAAAAAAATATCACGGGATTCCAAGATTTCTTGAACCACAATGGTGGCAACTTCATCAATAGTTGGTGCATTAAACCGCCTTAACGTCAGTTTTAAACCATATAATCAATTGATTGTGTCCATGAAGTAAAGTTTGTAATTATTCTACAACAGACCTCTTTACTGAATTGTTATGTGAACAACGCAGATCAATTTCTTGTGGCGAATTAATCATGAAATAAATTTTCAGGAATTTGCAGTTGCTATCTGACTCTGGTAACAGTGAACCTGCTCTTGCTGTGATAAATGTGGCCTTGCATCTGTAAATTAAAAAAAGAAAAAACGTGTTGCACTCGGGGTATGTCTATTTAAATTACTTATATGAGAAAATGTTTTGGTACATATTTAACGTGTTTGGGTTATAAATAAGAACTGCAGTTATTACAAGCTGAAATTACCTGTATTTAATAATTAATTAATTAATATTATTACATTGATTACAAAGGTAGTACAATTCTTTACCTGTAATCTGAATAATGTTCCCTTTTACGATTAATAACACAACACACGCTTTTTCTAAAATTCCACGTTTTATTCTAAGGTTATAATTATAAATCATTCATATTAGGTTGCGTTCAGGAAACGTCAACCATTGTCAACTAAACTACCGAGTCCGTTCACAACACTTTCCAACATACCATATGGGGTATGTTACACCTTCACCCTTTACAGCCATTTTTATAAATAAAAATGGATTATGAGTTTGATTAACATTCGCAGTTTATATTGTTTGCAGGAACAAGACTGTTCTTATGACAAATATTATTTTCTTCAATTTTTCGTCCTGTATTTAATTTGTATGTGTTATTAGATAATACTTTTATGATTCTATAAGGACCTTCCTTTAATTTATCCAATTTCTTACTATTCAATTTATTACATAACTTAACGTACACTTGATCGTCTTCAATGAACTCGTGATCTCTTCTTTTCTTATTTACATATTCCCTATTTTTTTTTCTGTAGATAATGGTATTTTCTTTGGCTAAAATACGTGCTTCTTCGACTGGTGTTTTATCAGTCTTAATCGGTGAAAGTTGTATATTTTCTTTTCCAAATAGAAGATAATTTGGACTGAACTTTGTTACTGAATGGATTGAGTTATTGTATTCTTCCACTATTTCTTTAATTAAGGTAGACCATGATTTTGATTCACTGTCTGAATTTAGTTTGCATCTTAGTGAATTAATCAATGTTTGATTAACTCTCTCAACTAAACCATTAGATTCTGGGTGGTCCACTGGAGTGTAAATGTGTTCTATGTCTTGTTCTTTCAAAAACTTTTTCATTTCATTCGAAGTTAAACCACTGTATTGATCCATTATTATCGTTTCTATTTTCCCATCTTTCATAATTAAATTCACTAATTTCTTAAAGTCGTTAATTGTTTGGCTTGTGGATGTAGTGATCCAAACGTATCTGCTCAAATGATCTATGCCAATATGTAAGAATGTTTTCTTGGTTGTTTTTGAGTGTAGACCTCCAACTGTGTCAATGGACACAAATTGATAAGGTTTATCTGGCTCACCGAAATATGATAAGAAACCTAATTTACGTTTTTGTCTTGATTTGTTCATTTTACAAACACTACACTTATCACAAAAATCATTAATTAATTTATTAAATTTCGTGAAATAATAATAATCTTTAATTATTAGTTTAATTTTTGAAACTCCTACATGACCGAATTTTTCGTGAACTGTTTTTATTAACTGAGTTGCATCATCCTCTGATAAGTATATTTTTAGTTTTTTATTTTTTTGAATAAATAATATATTTTTTTTCTTTATTAGTTGCATTTTCTTTATTTCATTATCAGTAATTGATTTTTGTTTCTCAATCAGATCATTCACTTGAATCAAATTTGTTGTTTCAAATATTTCCTCATCTTTGTCAAATTCCAAAACTGTATTCCTTGATAGACAATCCGCTTCTTGATTGTCCTTTCCTTTTCTGTATATTACATGTAGATTGTATTGTGATAATTTATTAACCAAATCGCCCAATGGTGTATCCGGAGTTGCTTTTAATTTTAAGTTTTCAAGAGGACGGTGATCTGAGTACACAGTAAATTTATTATTATGTAAATAATATTGCCAATAAATGGTTGCTTTGTAAATGGCTAATAGTTCCAAATATATGACGCCTCGTTTAATTTGTGCAGCATTTACTTTGCACGAAAAATATCCCACAGGCATTAAGTCTCCATTTTTTTGTTTTTGTTTTAGCACAGCCCCTAAACCATCTTCGCTCGCATCAGTATATAAAAAACATTCTTCATCTTCATTGAACATACACAATATGGGTTTATTTGTTAAGTACTCTTTAATTTCTTGAAATGCTTTGTTACATTCTGGTGTCCATTTGAAAGGTGTGTTCTTCTTCATTAGCATATGATGTGGAGCTAATTTTTTTGTACAATTTTCAATATATTTATGATAATGGTTAATTTTACCTAATAGTTGCCTTACATTCTTTTTTGTTCTTGGAATCGGAAATTGTCTTATTGATTCTATATTGTCATTTAATGGTTCACTTTGGTTCTCAGTAATTTTATGACCCAAGTATACAATCTCTTTTTTGAAAAATTTGCATTTAGATAGTTTTAATTTCATATTGTTTTCCTTCATCGCATTTATTACAGACTTAACATTTTCCAAATGATCTTCATATGATTTTGAAAAAATCAGTACATCGTCGATGTAATTTATTGAAAATTCTTGTAAGCCGTAGTTTCTTAATATTGAATTTAATGCCCGTTGGTATATAGCTGGACTTGTCTTCAGGCCAAATGGTAAAACTCTCCATTGGTATTTATTTCTCATTGTTGAAAATGCTGTATATTTGCAATGATCTTCTTTTATTCCAATTGACCAAAATGCCGAGTTTACATCTAACGCTGTAAAGTATTTGCAGTCTCGTAATCTATCTATTATATCTGCGCATCTTAAAAAAGGATGATTTTCTGATATGACGTGTTTATTAAGCTCTCTAAAATCCACATATAATCTGGAGCGACCTTCATCTTTTTTATTTACCAAAGTAATAGGTGAAGAATATGGTGAATTTGTGTCTTCTATTAAGCCGTTTTCCAATAATTCTTTTATTTGTTTATCTATTTCTTTATTATCTTGTAAAGAGCATCTATATGGTCTTTTATTTATTATTATTTCTTCAGATAATTTTATCTCTGCTTCCATTTTCTGATACTGTTTTACATCGAATTTGTGTTTTGCAAATGCATCTTTTTCTTGAAGTAAATATTCTATAATTTCTTTCTTTTTATCATCATCAACATCGATATCTAAATTATTTATTTTCTCTAATATTTCATCATCTTCTTGTATTATATTGATTTCGATCAAATTTCTCTTTTTATCTGGCGGTAAATCGCCTTTATTCTCTGAAGTATCTGAAAGTTCGTCTTCTAGATTTTCGGTAGAATTCATGTTTATTAATTTTTTATTTTTATTTTCTTGAATATTTGACACTTGTCTTATTTTAAGCTTTTCATTTTGCATTAACTTGAATTGTTTTATAGTATCTAATCCAATTAACAAATCGTATGTAAAGTTTTTATTCTTAACTACAATAACTTCCATAGGTTTTTCAATCGTTCCAATTTTTAAGTTTACCATTGCCCGGTTCTTGCAAGAATTCAATCCACCCAAAGATTTTAAAAATGTTTTACTTTTATTTAATTTTAATTTTAATTGTTTTGCAATATTATTATTGATTAATGTGCGTGTACATCGGCTATCGTAAATTGCTTTTATTTTATTAAATTTATTTAAAATGACATTTAGTTTTATTAATTTTGATGGATTAAAATCTTCCGGGCTACTTAGTTTTTTGATATTAATTCGCCTTCTGAATTGCTGTTTTCTGAGTCGGTTTCATCAATTAGATTAGTTTTTATTGTATTTTTCATTCTTTGTTTATTTTTGCAAATATCCTCTGGATGATATCGTTCTTTGTAACCAAATTTTTCACAAATAGAACACGGTTTCTTTATCATTTCTTTGTAGCTATTGTGTGGTTTTACTTGATGAATTTTTGAAGTTGTATTATAAAATTGTTTTTCAAAATAATTGTTTTTATTTTCTCTGATTTTAATTTTAGATAGTTCTTTATATAAAGTATTAATATCACTAACCATACCAGGCTTGATTTGTTCTTGTATATAAACTGGAGTATTTATTATTATTTGATTGATTACTGTAATGTCATCAATTGATTCATTTGTATCGCGAAGCATTTTTTCTTTTGTAATAGCATAATCGATTAAAGCACCTCTCATATATTTGTAATGAAATGCATTTGCTATCGAAACCCAACTTTAATATTAAAAACTGCCATGAATGAATCTTTCCAAGTTACCCAATCTTCGTCATGAAATCTTTTTAAGCACGATAGGTACCATTTTTGTGCAGTACCAGTTAAATAATTACCCAAAGCTTCTACTATTTTCTCATCATCTAATTCTAATCTATTCACTTCTTTTTCGAATTGCACCATAAACAATTTTGCATCTGCTTTACCGTCATATTTTTGTATATTCAACTTTTTACTGTCTTCTTTTTCTAATTTTTTTGTTAGTGTTTTAATTAATTGTAATATCTGTTCTTCATTCATATTCTTGTTTGCACTTTCTTCTATTTTTATCTCATCTTCTTCTAGAATAAGACCATTAAACTGAAATATTTCTGAATCCATATCCATATAAATTTTTACGAATTCCACTGTTTCCGTAATTAAAACTCTTCTTGTTTGACCTACTTTTCTGATTCCTTTTATACTGTTTTTAACAATGTTTAAATTAGCATCGTGGTTTATCTTGTTTTGCATATGTTTTGAAAAATTATACCATTTTTCTTCATCTTCCTTTTTAATTTTTTTTACAATTATATCTGATTGTCCATCTAATGTTACTCCTTCTAACCAAAATCTTAATTTGTATGTAGTCATCTTTAATCTTATATTAATTATAACTTTTTCTGAATGATTATTCAGATTATTTAACGTGTTTGGGTTATAAATAAGAACTGCAGTTATTACAAGCTGAAATTACCTGTATTTAATAATTAATTAATTTATATTATTACATTGATTACAAAGGTAGTACAATGCTTTACCTGTAATCTGAATAATGTTCCCTTTTACGATTAATAACACAACACACGCTTTTTCTAAAATTCCACGTTTTATTCTAAGGTTATAATTATAAATCATTCATATTAGGTTGCGTTCAGGAAACGTCAACCATTGTCAACTAAACTACCGAGTCCGTTCACAATGGTTTCCAACATACCATATGGCGTATAAGTATATTTAGTTTTTTGATATAAAATGCAAGGTTCTCGGAGTAATCCTTGAAAATCGTTCAAAAACATACATTTTTTTAAATAAAACATGGATATATTTAATCACCAATAACTTATAAAATACTGGAAACCATGGAAGAAAGCACAGAAAATAAAGTGAAACATTGAAGTATTCAGAATATATATCATAATCTAGAAGATTGGACACCAATATATTGAATAAAGTAGATTTCTTAGGTAAAGAATTACACGATAAAGAAAACAAATTGAACTACCTTGATCAAACAATTACATTTTGCCAATAATCATGAAATGGAACTATACAAAAGATTTTATTTTTAAAGTATAAACCTCTTTAAGCATGCTAAACACTTTGTAGAGATGAAAAACATTCAAGGTCACGTCTCCTGCAACATATAGTTACAGAATTGTATAGGTGGCTGGTGTTAGTCCGACACCTGGAGTAATCTAACCTCCCCTTGATTTTAACATAAGCTGAATGTATGTAACAAGTAAGTGCCGACTACTAGCTTATAACTAGCTTTGCATCTGTCAATATCGACATCGCTATCATGAAGTTCAATTCGTGTGTAAGTTTCAATTTAAAAAAAAATTATGATATTTTTATTATTTTCATGTGTTATATAACTTGCAGTAGCTGTTTTAATATCAATGTTAATTACTTAAAATGTTAAGTATAGTTATAGAATACGATTAAAGTTAAATGATGAAATCGTTTCCAGTTGGCACGTTATAAAAAATAGAATACGAGAAAGGAAATCGGTCGGAAGATATCTTAAAAAAACAATAGAGGCGGTAAATACTGGAAACTCTACAAAAAAAGTTGCTTCTCAGTATGGAATTCCTAGAACCTAAGCCGAGAACAAATACAAACCTTGAACGTTAAAAAACCCTTATTTGGTAGAAAAAGAAATTTCAATTAACAACAGGAACAGGA
>JAEMTY010000170.1:0-35289 GCA_020423425.1 Chrysopa pallens
GATTAGTGAATTAACACAGGAATTAAAGGGTTTTTTCCGTATTTAAAATAAAGGTGAATACATGGATGTATCAGGTATTAAAACAGCACAATTAAATGTCTCTGAAACACTTACCGGAGATATTAATGAAACAGAAAGAAGTAAAATTGTCAACCAATCGGAAAATACACTACACTCTGAAAAAATTATTGAAGAATTAAGTGAAAGATATAACCGCGAAAATATTAAAAAAGCGAAACCACAACTCAGCGGAAAGCAGATGGGTAAGGAGAATACGGATAAGACATCAGCAAAAACAATGTCAATCAACGAACTATTCTCACGTTTGTCTGATGATCTTTTTAGTGAGCAAGTTGTCAATTCAGAGATAAATAAAAATATTAACAGTAACTTTCTTAAAAACATATGGTCACAAAAGAAAGAGTCTGAGCTATCCAAGAGTATTGACAAGTATATGGATGTGCTGTTCACTTGCATTGATGATCTGGCAGATTATTACTTTTCTGTCATTAATGATTGTGACGAGAGTGCTGATAATATCAGCTTTTTTTTTACGGGTGATGAAAATATAAAAATAAATAATAAGGATGAGTTTTTACGCTATTTTAATAATAAACTTGGTCTTGATATTTTACAAAAAGAACTTTCGAATAAGGGTAGTGATTACAGAGATAAAACAGTACTTCTGAAAAAACTACTGGATGATGTTATCAGCCTGCCTAAGGTAAAAAATCAGGAATGGATCATAGATCCTCATAAATTAGTTTTTCTGAGATCTGAATTAACTATTCTGGATAATATGGCCGGGCTTCTGGTATCAGCAAAAGAGTGCCTGTCTGCGGTGCAATCCCTGGTCAATATGAATAATAAAAATACGATTGAGTATAATAACTCTCTTACCGTTCTTATGGGGAGGCTGGCGGATCTGCGTGATGAAATGGCGCAGAAAAAACTGGAAAATGACCGCGCGTTAGCGCGATTGCAACAGGTTGCATTGCAGGCAAAAACAGATAAAGATGCAGCGGATATCGCAGAGAAAATAAAGAAAGCAGAGCTCCTGCAGTCCATATTTAAATGGCTTGGTGTGATTTTGATTGCACTTATTGCGGCCTTAACAGTATTGACCGGCGGGGCACTGGCAGCAGCACTGGCTGTCGTTATCGCTTTAATGACTTTTATCTGTGAGATCGTAAAAGAGGCAGGGGGACCCGATATTATGGCAAAAATAATGGAACCTGTGACAAAACTGATTGAAGTGATCCAGAAGTTTATTAAAGATTTTGTGGTGAGTTTAGGAAAAGCGGCGGGTATGTCACCAGACATGCTGAAAGAGCTTGAGAAAAAGATGGAAATTGTCGCCATGGTTATGGCCGTTGTGGTCGTCGCTGCGTTATTTATGGCCGCTTCTTCAGCGATTGGCTCAGTAGTAGGAAATATCGCAGGAAAATTTGCATCAGAGGCTGCAATAAAGGTTGCTATTTCGCAAATACAAGCTGTGTTGATGAGTATGATGATGACATCAACGATTGTAAACAGCGCCAGTACTATTTCAAATGCGGTACTGCAGTTTGAGGCAGCCCGGCTGAAAGCGGATATGGAACTTGACTTGGAATTAATGAACAGAATAACAGAGCTGATGAATATGATAATGGAGACGTTCACTGAATCACACAAAGATTTGATAGCGTTAAATGAAAAAATCAGCAAATACGGAAATGAATCTTTTCAGCGGATGAAATCAATCATACAACAGTCTCAGTTGGTTGTTTAATTTAAAAAGGAAATGATGAATATGGAAATTAGTAATGTTAGTGGTATTTATCCTCCCCGTTCCGGCGACATGCCAGAGGATAGTATTGCGGTAAAAGAAAAATCAGAATTAATGGTTAATCAGCACATGGTTAAATCTGTTGTTGATAATATATATTTTCAACAGGATGCTGTGAGCGGAAAAATACAGGAAGGTGACTATAGATCATCGTTGTCACATGTTATACCCGTTTTATTATCCGATTATGATAGTAAACGTATGAGCGTTATTATTGAACTGTGTGATGCGCTGTTACGTGACGCTATTAATCAGCAAAAACAGCGGGATTTATTAGAAGAAAAAGCGGTTAAGCAAGCGGGCTTATTAAAAGATCTGAAATATAAAGAGGCCGATTACCAGATTGCTGCTGCTGTTGTCGGGGCAATTGTCTCTGTGGCGGTCTCTCTCGCCGGCGGAATTATGTCCATTAAAGGGCTCAACCCGGCCGCATCGGGAGGAATGACGGCAAAAGGCCTTGCCGGTCAGGCGCTGGCCGGTTTATCTAATCCTGTCGGGCAGCTCTTTTCCCAGCCGATTGCGGCAATGGGAACCCGGACGCAGGGGGATGCGGAAGTGGTTCGTGTTTTGAAAGATATTCTGCTTAATACCATGTCTGTCCATAATAAAGTGTCTGATGACCAGAAAGCGTTCCAGAAAAAATTGCTGGACATGCTGATCTGTGAATTTGAGAATCGTAAAAATACGACTCAGAATCTGATTAATAATATGAAGGTCTGATTTTTCTTTCTGTTTATACACTAAAGCCGCTTCTGACAGCGGCTTTTTCATATTTGCTCTCATCATGAAGAAAATTCATCTTGTTTTACCACTTCCGTTTTGATCTCTGCGGGGAATACCGGTATAAGAAAGGAATGTCTAAACGTCCGGACGTCTAAATAACAATATTCACCTGTGCGGTAAGGAAGAACACATGAAACTTGAAACGCTCTCTGTCCATGCCGGTTACTCACCGGATCCGACCACCAAATCTGTCGCGGTTCCTATCTATCAGACCACATCCTATGCCTTTGATGACACGCAGCACGGCGCGGACCTGTTTGATCTGAAAGTCGCGGGGAATATCTACTCACGCATCATGAACCCGACCAATGATGTGCTGGAGCAGCGCGTGGCAGCACTGGAGGGTGGAATTGCCGGGCTGGCGGTGGCATCGGGCATGGCGGCGATCACCTATGCTATCCAGACCCTGGCCGGGGTGGGTGACAATATTATCAGTGTCTCCAAACTCTATGGCGGTACGTATAATTTGTTTGCGCATAATTTTCCGCGCATCGGCATCGACGTCCGTTTTGCTGACCATGACGATTTCGCACAACTGGAATCGCTGATTGACAGCAATACCAAAGCCGTTTTCTGTGAAACTATCTCCAATCCGGCGGGGCATATCGCGGATATTGAAAAACTGGCGGACATCGCCCACCGCCACGGTGTTCCGCTGATTGTGGATAACACCGTTGCCTCTCCGGCGCTGTGCCGCCCGATTGAGTTTGGTGCGGATATCGTGGTGCATTCACTGACCAAATATATCGGCGGGCACGGCTCATCGCTCGGCGGAATTGTTATCGACTCCGGAAAATTCCCGTGGCAGGAACATGCAGATCGCTTTGCGGTGCTGAATACTCCGGACCCCTCTTATCACGGTGTGAACTACAGCGAACACTTCGGTGCGGCGGCCTTTATTGCCCGCTGCCGCGTGGCGCCGCTGCGTAATACCGGCGCGGCACTGTCGCCGTTTAACAGCTTCCTGATTTTACAGGGACTGGAAACGCTGGCACTGCGCATGGAGCGCCATACTGAAAATGCTCTGCGTGTTGCGGAATATCTGCAACAGCATCCGCAGGTTGCCTGGGTGAAATATGCCGGACTGACGGATAGCCCGGAGCATACATTGGCGAAGAAATATGTGCAGGGCACACCTGCGTCAATTATGTCTTTCGGCATCAAAGGCGGGGCAGAAGCAGGAGCGAAGTTTATCGATGCCCTGAAACTGATTGTCCGCCTGGTCAACATCGGTGATGCAAAATCCCTGGCCTGCCATCCGGCGACCACCACTCACCGGCAACTGAATGAGGCCGAACTGGCCCGTGCCGGGGTATCACAGGATATGATTCGTTTATCCGTCGGTATTGAGCACATTGATGACATCCTGGTGGATATCAGTGCGGCACTGGACAGTGCGAAATAATATTAACAATCAATAAAATATAACCATAACAATATGTTCCGGAGATAGTATGAGAAAAATTATTGTATCGGCACTGCTCGCCTGCACCACATTACTGGCGGTGTCCTGCTCGCAGAATGATGATGAAAAACCGCTGAAAGTAGCAATTAACACCGGGCCGGATCAGGCTATCTGGGAAGAAGTGGTCAAAGTCGCCAAAGAGAAACAGGGGCTGGATGTTGAAGTCATCGCGTTCAATGACTATGTCCTGCCGAATGAAGCGCTGCGCAACAATGATGTGGATGCCAATGCATTCCAGACCGTGCCGTACTATGAAGCGCAAAGTAAAGAACGCGGCTATCAGTTTGAAGTCATTGGTAAAACCTTTATCTTCCCGATAGCGGCATACTCGAAGAAAATTAAATCCGCAGCAGAACTGCCGGAGGGCGCAACAGTGGCTATCTCCAACGAAGCCACCACACTCGGGCGCAGCCTCCTGCTGTTGCAGGCTCAGGGACTGATTAAACTGAAAGACGGTGTCGGTTATCTGCCGACCACTCTGGATATCATTGAAAATCCGAAGAAACTGAAGTTCGCGGAAATCGACACCCCGCAACTGACCCGCACACTGGATGACCCGGATGTGTATCTCTCCATTATCAACAATAACTTCTCATCTCAGGTCGGATTATCCGCCGCCCGTGACGGTCTGTTTATGGAAGGGGCAGATTCCCCGTATGTGAACCTGATTGTGGTCAGAGCAGCAGATAAAGACAATGAGAAGCTGAAAAAACTGGTCGCGGCATTCCAGAGTGATGAGGTGCTGAAAAAGGCCGATGAGGTTTATAAGGGCGATGCTGTCCGGGCCTGGTAAATACGCGTTATCCTTCCGTCCATAGCTGCGTTGGCTGCATTCAGGGGCACGGGTCACATACTGGTGTATGCTCCCCGTGCCCCTTCACTTGCCGCCTTGCTCTGAACGGAATGATTTAACGTATACGCGTCATCCTTCCGTCCATAGCTTCGTTGGTTTCGTTCGTCCATCCGTGTCACATACTGATGTATGCTCCCCGGATGTTATCACTTTGCCGCCTGGCTCTGAACGAAATGATTTAGCGTATTGAGAGCCGGGGCACAGGTGACGGGCAAAGAAAACAGAAAGCATGCGAGCCATGGATGGCGAGCCTGAGCGCACATGGAAGTGTTTACAGCGACTTTCTGTTTTTGCCCGTTGCCGGTGCAGGCACCGTAATCCCCGTTTTTACTCTTTCATCCTTATCTTGAATCCCCGGCGGATTGCCTGAATAATAGTCGCCACTGAGATAAGGAAAATACGATGAAACAACTGATTATCGGATTACTGGGTGTGATGGTACTGGTCGGCGTACTGATGGTGTCCAACTACAACAGCATCCAGACACAGGACGAAGCGGTGACCGCCTCCGCCTCTGAAATGCTCAACCAGTACAAACGCCGTGCTGACCTGATCCCGAACCTGGTGAAAACCGTACAGGCCTCTTCTGACTTTGAACGTCAGGTCTTACAGGATGTGGTTAATGCGCGGGCAAAAGTCGGGCAGATGAATATTAACGTCAGTGACCTGAGCGACCCGGCACTGCTCGCCAAATTCCAGCAGGCGCAGACTGAACTCGGCTCCTCGCTCTCCCGCCTGCTGGCGGTATCAGAACGCTATCCGGATCTGAAAAGTAATGCACTTTACAGTGACTTAATGGTACAGCTGGAAGGCAGTGAAAACCGGATCGCCGTTGCGCGCGGCCGCTATATCGAAAGCGTCCGTGAATACAACACCACTATCCGGAAATTCCCGGCAGTGATTATTGCAAACTATATGGGATACACCGCTAAACCCAACTTCAGCGTCGAAAACGAAGCAGAAGTCACAACAGTTCCGGATGTGCAGTTTAAATAAATAAAAAGGGATAACCGTTCAGTTATCCCTTCAGGCCGTTGACAAACCCGCAGGGGTTGGCGACGACCGACAGAGGTTGTAAAAAATAAACCAGGAAAATCAATTCATTGATTTTCGGCTGATAACACAAAGCAGGAAAAACCACGTTTTATCCTGCTTTGTCAGCAATCTCAAGGGATAACTGTTCAGTTATCCCTTTTCTGTATTAATCAGCCGGTTTACAGGCTTTGTTTCAGTGCTTTCTCTGCGGCCTGTAATGCCCGGCTGCGTTCCGTGGCATTCATACCGGAATGATCACGGGCGAGCCGGGTGTAAACGGCCGGCAGAACAAACAGGGTAAAGAGTGTTCCGACCATCATTCCTGACACTATCACCACACCAAGACCGAAACGGCTGTTGGCACCGGCACCGGAAGCAAACAGCAGCGGGATAAGTCCTATTACCATGGCGGCCGTGGTCATCAGCACCGGACGCAGACGTATCTGTGCGGCGCGGATAATGGCCTGACGACGATCGAGCTTTTCATGCATCTGGAGTTCATTGGCAAATTCCACCATCAGAATACCGTGCTTACTGATAAGCCCGATCAATGTCACCAACCCTATCTGAGTATAAATATTAAGTGTCGCATAGCCGAGCGCCAGCGGCAGCAGAGCACCGCAAACCGACAACGGCACGGTGATCAGAATGATCAGCGGATCTGTCAGGCTCTCATACTGTGCAGCCAGCACCAGATAAATAATGATAAGTGCCGCCGCGAAAGCAAACATCAGTGTATTTCCTTCCTGTTTGAACTGCCGGGCGTCTGACTGCCAGTCATAACTGAACCCGGCCGGCAGCGCCTGTCCGGCCTGCTCCAGGAAATTCACCGCTTCGCCCAGCGTGACACCGGGGGCCGGTATTGCCTGAAAAACAGCCGCATTCTGCTGATCAAACTGGGTCAGTTTATTCGGTTCGACCGTGGTGCTGATTGTCACAATGGCAGAAAGCGGGATCAGCTGATTATCCCGGGTACGCACATACTGGCGCTCCAGTGCCTGCGGTGTCAGGCGCTGTTCGCGGGTGCTCTGCGGAATGACATCATAGGAACGGCCATCCATCGCGAAGCGGTTAATATAGTTCTCTCCGACCAGCAGGTTCAGTGATTCGCCGATATCACTCATGCGGATACCCAGACTGTTGGCTTTTTCACGGTTGATCTTCACCTGCACGACCGGGTTGTTGTAATCGAGATCACTGTCAACCACCATAAATAAACCACTCTCCCGCGCCTGCTGCTTGATGTCCTCCATGGCCTGATACAGCACCGGATAACCCAGCGGGCTGCGTAATACCATCTGCACCGGCAGGCCACCGGCTGACCCCGGGAGCGGCGGCAGCTGGAAGACAAATATCTGACTGCCTTCTATCTCACTGACCGCCTGTTGCAGTGACTGCTGAACCTGTGCTGCGGATGTGGTACGGGCTGACCAGTCAGACAGGTTGATCCCGCCGAAACTGGCAGACGGGCCATCTGTACCGTTGATAATCCACGTGCTGTCACTTTCCGGCAGCGTCATCATGACCTCATGCAGCCGCTGGTTAAAACGCTCGGCATAGGCGAGGTTGGCATGCTGCGGTGCTTTGACGGCGGTCAGGATACTGGCCTGATCTTCTGCCGGTGCCAGCTCCTGCTGTGCCTGCTGGTAAAGCAGCGGCAGGCTGATACAGACGGCGACAGCAAACAGGCCGGTGATCCGGCGGTGATCGAGTAAAAAATTCAGGAGCCGGCCGTAGCCCGCAGCCAGTGAGCTGAAAACATACTCCGCGCCCGCTGCCATCCGGCCTTCATTCTGTCCGGCGTTCAGCATAAAGGAACTCATGACCGGTGACAGCGTCAGCGCGACAATACCGGAAACAATCACAGCACCGGCAAGTGTCAGGGCAAACTCTCTGAACAGTGCGCCGGTAAGTCCTGACATCAGGCCGATCGGCGCATAGACTGCCGCGAGAGTAATGGTCATGGCAATGACCGGTCCCGCAACTTCACGGGCACCGATCAGTGCCGCCAGCACCGGTGACTTACCTTCCTCAATATGGCGGTGGACGTTTTCCACCACCACGATGGCATCATCCACCACCAGGCCGATAGCAAGCACCATCGCCAGCAATGTCAGCAGGTTAATACTGAAACCGGCCGCCAGCATGATAATTGCCGCACCCAGCATGGAGAGCGGGATCGCCAGTACCGGGATCAGCACACTGCGCAGGGAGCCGAGACACAGGAAGATCACCGCGATCACGATCGCCAGCGCTTCCAGCAGTGTCTGCATTACCTGATCAATGGAGGCCTCAATAAAACGGGCGGTTTCAAAGGCCATCTCTGCTTTTACACCCGGCGGCAGTGTTTTTTCGATCCCCGGCAGTAACTTTTTCATACCGTCAACAATAACCAGCGGGTTACCGGACGGTGTGGAGAAAAGACCCAGATAAATCGCAGATTCGCCGTTCATCAGGCCGCTGGTTTCGGCTGATGCCGCACCGAGTTCGACGGTTGCCACATCTTTCAGCCGGACCAGGCCGTTGCCGTCACTGTGGATCACCATATCGCGGAACTCATCGACGCTGGTCAGATCCGTATTCACATATACGTTGGCTATCACAAACTCGCCTTTGACCTTGCCGGGAGCCGCCTGGTAGTTATTGCGCCGTACGGCATCCGCAACATCAGCCGCTGTCAGGCCGCGTCCGGCAAGGCGTTCCGCATCCAGCCACAGCCGCATTGCCAGCGTCTGCCCGCCGAAAACCTGTACTTTGGATACCCCCTCAATCGCAGAAAATTGCGGTTCAACTACCCGGGAAAGATAGTCAGTCAGCGCCGGCAGTCCGATATCACCGCCGGAAAAACCGATATAGGCGACCGCCGTGGATTCCCCCGATGATAATTCAATCACCGGATCATATGCCTGCTCCGGCAGTTTATAGCGTACCTGGTTTACCTTGGCCATTGCCTGAGCAAGGGCTGCTGTCGGATCCCGGTTCAGTTCCATCCTTACTGTCACGGTACTTTGCCCCTGTACAGAAGAGGAGGTGAGGTAGTCCGCCCCCTCCACGGAAGAGACAGACTGAGCAATCGGCTGGGTAACGAAACCCTGTATCAGCTCAGCGGATGCTCCCGGATAGCTGGTGGTGATGGTGATAGCCGAGCTTTGCAGCATCGGATACTGGCGGATCGGCAATTTGCTTAATGCAAACAGCCCGAGCAGCACAATCAGGGCGCTGACAACCAGCGCCAGCACCGGACGTCTGACAAAAATATCAGTAAAAGTCATCACTTCCTCCGGGATGCGGTTGTCTGCGCAGCAGCCAGCGTGTCGTTGTCACTCTGTACAATGGGGCTGCCGTCAGATAACCGGAGCTGGCCGGATGTCACCACCTGCATACCGGCGGTCAGCCCTTCCGTAATTTCGGTTTTGCCGTCCCAGCGTTTCCCGGTTTTGACCGCAGTACGGCGGGCAATCAGCCGGTTATCCTCAGTTTTTTGCGCCACAAACACGGTATCGCCGTAGGCACTGTAAGTTACCGCAGTTTCCGGCACCGCAAGTACCCCGGAGGCTTCTTTCTGCAAAACCTGCACGCCCGCATACATACCGGCTTTCAGTCTGCCGTCATGGTTCGGCAGTTCCGCCTGAACCCGCACTGTCCGGGATTTATCGATCAGGGGATCGACGGCCACAATTTTTGCGGAGAACGTTTCACCCGGCCAGGCATCTGCCAGTACGGTGACCGGCTGCCCGGTATAGAGCTGAGGAACAGCCTGTTCATCCAGTGAAAAGTTAATTTTCAGTGTGTCAGCGTTGATCAGACTGACGACAGGATCACCCGCCTGAACATACTGACCTTCATGAACCTGACGTATCCCGAGTGTGCCGGAGAAAGGCGCACGGATTATTTTTTGTGCGATCTGCGCCTGTGTCTGCCGGATAGCACCCCGTGCCATATCCCGTTCTGCGCGGGTATTATCCACCTGTGCGGCAGCCACCATATTTTTACTGAATAATTGTGTGGTCCGGTTATGAAGCTGCTCGGTATTACGCAGCTGTGCCTGCAGTTTTGCGAGTTCTCCCTGTTCGATAGCATCATTGAGCTGCACCAGCGGCTGACCCTCTTTGACTGTATCACCGGAGACAAAACGGATAGCCGTAATACGCCCCGCAGTTTCCGGTGCCACCAGTACCTGGCGGGCGGCCTCCAGTTCTCCGACTCCGGTCAGTGTCCGGTTCAGCCCGGTTTCCTCAACCGGTGCCAGCGCAACCTGTACCGGCGGCATAACATACTGTCCGTCCGCGGTATCATCCTGCCCGGAGGCCATTACATAGGTACCGGCTGCACCGGCCAGGAGCACCGCGGCAGCCGCGGAACCGATCACATACTTTTTTTTCATCACTGTCAGCCCTTACAAAAAGCCATAAAACGGCATTAAAAAATAAAAAGAACCGGGATATTTGACACCGGAATGCCGTCGGACTATAAAACCTCAGGTTAAGTTGAGGTCAACACTCCGGATGCCGGAATAACACGAAAGGAACATTCACCATGAAAAATGCCGGAAAACCGATCGATTCCGCCCGGGTGCTGACGGTGGGGGAGGTGGCTAAACGGAGCGGTGTGACCGTCTCCGCGCTGCATTTTTATGAGGAGAAAGGGTTGATCACCAGCACCCGGAATCAGGGAAACCAGCGGCGTTACCCGTCTGTGGTGCTGCGCTATGTGGCGTTTATCAAGGCGGCGCAGAGTACCGGAATTCCGCTGAAAGAGATTCAGGCGGTGCTCAGTCAGTTTCCGGTCAACAGTAAGCTGACATCAGAACAGTGGCGCATTCTGTCGTCACGGGTGCGCCGTTATCTGGATGAGAAGATCACCCGCCTCACCCGGCTGCGGGATGAATTTGATAAATGTATCGGTTGTGGTTGTCTGTCTCTGACCGATTGCCCGCTGCGTAACCCGGAAGATAAGCTCGGCGCTCTGGGAGCAGGCGCTCAGATTCTGAACCGTCCGGCGGATGATGAGGAATTTACGGCGGGATAAATTGAGTTTCCGGGCAAAATCCGTTAGAAGGAGAGGATAATACTAAGGAGTTATCGTGATTACCGAAGAGTTTCTCTCCAATAATGTGCTCAGCCTGATTGTGCTGGTGCTGTGTCTGCTCGGTTCCGGCGGACTGATGATTTATAACCGCAAACGGGAAAAGGGCGAGCATGCCACATTAGTGCATGTTTCCCAGTTTATCATGTGGGCGCTGGGGGTGATTATCCTCGGCGATTTCGCTGAGCAGGGGATTGACCATTTTCAGTGGCGCTTTATCACCGCAGATACGGTCGGGATGATCTGCACCACACTGATCGTGCTGATGCTGATCCGCAAGCTGTTCCTGATGATAAACCGCCTGGCCGCCGCCCAGATCAAACGCGGCAGTGATGTCACGTCGGCGCATATTGTTTCCCGTGTGCTGAAAATCCTGATTGTGATTGTGGTGTTCCTGTTCTACGGTGAACACTTCGGCATGAGTCTGTCCGGCCTGCTGACCTTCGGCGGTATCGGCGGTATTGCCATCGGTATGGCGGGGAAAGATATTCTCAGCAACCTCTTTTCCGGCATTATGCTCTATTTTGACCGCCCGTTTAAAATCGGTGACTGGGTCAGCTCACCTGACCGGCAGATTGAAGGGACAGTGGTGGAAATCGGCTGGCGTATCACTAAAATCATTACCTTTGATCACCGCCCGCTCTATATTCCGAACTCACTGTTCTCCTCCATCAGTGTGGAAAATCCGGGGCGCATGACCAACCGGCGGATCAAAACCACAATTGGTCTGCGTTATGAGGATGCGGAGAAAATTGCTCAGGTTGTCAGTGAGATACGGGCCATGCTGAAAGCCGAGAGCAGCATTGATCAGCACCAGACTCTGCTGGTCTATTTTGATGAATTCGGTGATTCCGCTCTTAATATTATGGTGTACTGCTTTACCAAAACCACGGTCTGGGCGGAGTGGCTGGCGGCACAGCAGGCGGTGTATCTGAAGATTATTGAGATTGTGCACCGCAACGGTGCTGACTTTGCTTTCCCGAGCCGGACTCTCTATATGGAACGCAACAGTGTCTCCCGCGAACCGCCGGGAGTGTGATCTGACACCTTGCACCATCCCCCCTGTTTCCGTTATTGTGCCGCCGGTTAATTCCTGAGAAGGTCATCAGAGGCGGCACAATATGGCGAAATATTTTTCCATCGGCGAGATGGCAAAGCTCCATAAAATCAGCATTCAGACACTGCGTTATTATGACCAGCTGGGGCTGTTCCGGCCGGTGTATGTCGATCAGGAAAGTAACTACCGCTATTACACTATCGATCAGTTTTCTCAGCTGGATATTATTAAATATCTGAAATATCTGGGAATGCCGCTGAAAGATATCAAACACCGCCTGGAAGACAGTGATACGCAGATCCTCAGTCTGCTGACACGGAAAATTGCGGTGGTGGATGAAAAAATTCGCGAGCTTGAGCTGATTAAAAAGGTTCTCTCCACCAAAAAAGAGACGCTGGAAAAAGGGATTGATACTGAGAGCATCGGCAAAATCACCCGCCGTTATATTCCGCGCCGTCATATTTTATCGATGAATTATGAGCCGGGTCTGAGCTTTGAGGAGACCATGGAGTTCTCGCGGCGGCAGATTGCCAATATCCTCGAGGAAAATATTTCTATCTTCTACGGCGGCGTCAGCGGGCTGGTCTCCCGTGAGGAATTTTTGGCCACACAGCAGGTGCATTATCTGAACAGTTTTGTGATTGTCGAGCGCGACCTGTTTAATCCGCAGGTACAGGATAAAATCACGGAAATCCCGGACGGCGAATTTATCTGCCTGATGTATCAGGGGCCCTACAGCGAAAATACCGCAGCGTTTAAAGCGCTGACGGATTATGCGGAATATAAACGCATTCCGGTGGATGACATGATGTATGAAATCCCGGTGATTGATCCGCTTTCCACCAATGATCAGCGCCAGCTGCTGACTGAAATCCAGATCAAAGTGAAACGGCGTGAAATTGATACCCGCTGTCTGGTATAAAACCCTCCATATGCTATAGGTATTTATACTTTCAATACAAAAACAGGCTGATATTACTCAGCCTGTTTTTATTTTTAACACCGTATAATTACCCGTTTTGTGATGTGCATCCACTATATCGTAATTGACTCTATAGTAACTGGAGAGTCTATAGTTATCCACATTACAGCAATGGTTAAAAAGGTCATTACCGCCACACTATTACCCCCGCTGATCCTGAATCAGCCACCCGAACTGACTAATGATAATAAATGATGACATGCGGATCAGAGTGCTGATCTCATGAGGAGTCTGTTGTGCAAAAAAATACTGATTATGATTTGGAAACCAAACTGATCCACCAGGGTCATTCACCGGATCCGGCCACCGGCGCGCTGGCCAGTCCTATCTACCAGACCGCCACATTTGCGGCGCATTCTGTGGAGCATTTCGAAGAACTGTGCCGGACATGGGGCTATGTCTACAGCCGCGAGTGCAACCCGAACCTGACCGAACTGGAAAGTAAACTGGCGATGCTGGAAGGGGCGGACAGCGCGATTGTCAGCGCATCCGGCATGGGAGCGATTGCGTCAACCCTGCTGTCACTGGTGAAAACCGGTGATCATATTGTCAGTGCGGACGGGATCTTCTCCCACACCCGCCTGCTGATGACTGAACTGCTGGCAAAATTCGGCGTGGAAATCACCTTCACTGATGCCACGGTCAGTGACAACATCCGCGCTGCCATGAAACCGGCGACAAAACTCGTGTATGTGGAAAGCCCGCTGAATCCGTCTCTGGAGCTGGTGGATATCCGTGCGGTGGCAGATGTTGCTCATCAGAACAAAAGCCTGCTGATTGTTGACAGCACCTTCTGTACGCCGATCCTGCAACGACCTTTGGAACTGGGTGCGGATCTGGTGGTTCACAGCCTGACCAAGTTTATGAACGGTCACGGCGATACCCTGGGCGGCGCGGTTATCGGCTCACGTGAGCTGATCGAGCTGATCAAATGGCCGGGATTATGCTGCTTTACCGGTGCGGCGCTGGCACCGAACAACGCCTGGATGATTATGCGAGGGATGAAAACTCTCGATATGCGCATGAAAAAACACTGTGAAAACGGCCTGGCACTGGCGGAGTTTCTGACATCTCAGAGTGAAATCGAAGAAGTTCGCTACCCGGCACTGAAAAACCATCCGCATTATGAACTGTGTCAGTCCCAGATGAACGGCCTCGGCGGCGGTATCGTTTCTTTCCATCTGAAAGAGGACATTCACGGCCTGACCCGCGACCAGGTAAGCCGCAAATTTGTCAACTCCCTGAAACTGACCACCATTGCCACCAGCCTGGGCGAAGAACACACCCTGGTTCAGATGAACGGCGAAAACCTGATCCGTATTGCTGTCGGACTTGAATCAGCAAAAGACATTATTGCGGATTTCCGCCAGGCCCTGGATGCAGTTCACGGCTGATAAAAAGAGATAATCATTATGGCAAATCACATGGCAAATCAATCCCGTGTCAGACGGATGCTGATTCTTTTTCTGCTGGCATTCGGTACCACCGCAATGTACAGCCTGCCTTACCTGAAGTCTTCGTTCTATGATCCGATGCAGCAGGCGCTGGGACTGACACACATTGAGATCGGTAATCTGCTCAGTCTGTATGGTTTAATCGGTATGTTTTCCTACTTTTTCGGTGGCTGGTTTGCGGATCGTTTTTCACTGCGCAACCTGATCACCTTCTCGCTGATCGCCTCCGGGTCACTGGGATTCTGGTTTGCGACCTTCCCGTCGTATAACACGATCCTGCTGATCCACATTCTGTGGGGTGTCACGACGATCCTGACGTTCTTTGCCGCATCGATCAAAGTGGTGCGGATGCAGGGCACGGAGAAAGAGCAGGGGCGGATCTTCGGGTTTTACGAAGGACTCTCCGGCGTATCCGGTACGCTGATCTCGTTTGTTGGTCTTTATTTCTTCGGCAAATTTGCCGAGGCGGCCATCGGCTTCCGTTATGTGGTCTGGCTTTATTCCGGTGCCTCGGTGATCTGCGGCGTATTGCTGTTCTTCCTGATCGCGCACCGCAGCAGCACCGCTGACAGCGGTGAACCGGAAGAGAAAACCACATTCCGTTCGCTGATGAGTGTGGTGACCATGCCGAAAGCATGGCTGATCGGGCTGATTATTTTCTCCACCTATGTGGTGTTCTCCAGCCTGACGTATCTCAGCCCGTATCTGTCACAGGTGTATGTGGTACCGATTACCCTGGTGACGGCGCTGTCAATTATCCGCACCTATGTGATCAAAATGGTGGCCTCTCCGGTGGCGGGGATCGTGACGGATAAAGTCGGATCATCTATCAGCGTGATGTTTGTCGGCTTTATCATCATGGCGGTGAACTGTGCTCTGTTCCTCGTGATCCCGAAAGGTAACGCCTTTATGTGGTTTGCGGTGGTGAATATGGTGGTACTGAGTGCGTTACTGTTTGCCTTCCGCGGTATCTATTTTGCCTCTGTTGCGGAATCGAAAATCCCGATGAAAACCACCGGTGCGGTGGTGGGGTTTGCCTCCTTTATCGGCTTCTCCCCGGATGCGTTCTATTATTCCGTGGCCGGCTACTGGCTGGATAAATACGGCGAAACCGGTTACAGCTATATCTTTATGCTCTCGGTCGCCTGTGCACTGCTGGGCGTGGTGGCAACGTTCCTGCTGCGTCAGATCAACCGCCGGGAAGCGGCAGGCAGCGGTATGGCACTCTCTCCGTCAGTCTGAAAATACAGAAAGCCCCCCGAAACGGGGGGCTTTGCACTAAAAGCGTCCTGCTGATTAATAGCGGTATTCCACGCCCAGCCAGAAGTTACGGCCTTCTTCCATATAGCCGTTGGTGTACCCGTAGGATTTATCAAACAGGTTATTGACGGAGGCATTGGCGGAAATGCCGTAACCGAAGTCGTAATCAAAACGCAGATCCGTTAACGCATAACCGGCCACTTTCTCGTTTTTATCGATAGACTGATAGCTCCAGGCACGGAACTCTTCAGCCAGGGTGATTGTCAGCGGCTCGATCGGTGTGACTTTTACCCAGGCATACATTTTATGCTTCGGCAGCCCTTCAACATGATCAACATCTTTCGGATCACTGTGGATGTAGCTGTAGTTGATCCCGGTTTTCAGCCAGTCACTGACTTCGCCTTTCACGCCCAGATCCAGCCCGGTGTAATCCACGCGGCCGCTGTTCCGGTTCTGGAAAAAGTCATTACCGTTGATAACGACATCATGGGCGAAGATCGCATCTTTAACCCGGTTATGATAGATGCTGGCCTGATAGCCCCATTTATCGGTGATATTCCCTTCATAGGTCAAATCGAAAGTCAGAGCGCGTTCAGGATCCAGATTCGGGTTTATGATCCCTTTTGAGTCATTTTTCGGTTTTTCAGTGGTATAGCGCTCTTTTTGTGTCGGGAAGCGACTGCGGTCAGACACGGAGAACCGCACGTTGTCCTGGTTGGCAAAGGTGTATTTTGACATCACTTCCCAGTTAAAGGCGTGCTGATCATTATCATCCGCCCCTTTATCCGCCTGACGGCTTTCGCGCCAGTCATAGCCGATGGCACCGATAAAATCGAGATCAGACGTGGCTGCCCACTGGTATTCGGTGGCGACAGAATAAGTGCGATCTTTGTAACGCAGAATATCCCCGTTACGCTGTTTTTGTGCGCGGTGAACGTCATCTTTCCAGTGTGCGGAGAATGACAGCAGATCGCTTTCGCGCATGTCGATCCCTAACTGGAGAGAGGCACCGTTGCTGAAATCATCGTAATAGCTGTAATCGTACCCTTTGCCGTCTTTTTTATACATCAGCAGGGTATTTTCAAACTTATCATGGAACAGGCGGCCCTGGAGATTGACGCCGTCTGTCAGCTGAGTAGTGCTGTTGAAATAGTAGCTCTCTTTGTTGTAATCCGGCCATTCCCACCAGCTGTATTTGCCTTTGCCCGGCACCGCAGACGGCGAACTGTCTTTGCTGCCGTCCTGCTTCAGATAAGTAAAGACATACTGGTCGGTTTCACGCGGGGTCCAGCCCACTTTCACCATGCCGCGTTTATCATCGGATGAGGAGTGCGCACGGCGGCCGTTGCTGCCCGCCAGGGTATTGTCATCATCAGAACCCGGCAGGCCGAGGAAACGCTGTTTGTACTGGCTGCCGCTGACCTGGATGAACCCGAGGTCGTTACGTGCGCCGACACGGGCGCTGGTGTTATAGGCATTATCCGCGCCGCGGGCGAAGCCCTGGCTGAATGCCACATTGGCCTCAAACGGTTTTTTCGGGGTGGCGGTGGTGAGGTTGATAGCACCGCCCATCAGGTTCGGTCCCTGTAACAGTGAGGTATAACCTTTGCTCACCTCAATGCTTTCCAGCTCGCTGGTCATAAAGCGGCCGAGGTCAAGGTTGCCGTCATACGGGACATACGTCGGGATGCCGTCGAAGAATACCGGCACCTGGCGGCTGTCAAAACCACGGACTTTGACCGTCAGTTCATTACGGTTGCCGGATTTTTCGAGAACCACACCCGGCATGGTGCTGATCGCTGTTGCCGCGTTGGTTTTGTTCAGCGACTGCATCTGCGGCTGTGTGATGACATCCGGATTAGAGGCCAGCGGGCTGCCCCAGACAGTCAGAATATCTGTGCTTTCTGCCTGTACCGCAGGCGCGGTTGCCAGCAGAATTGCTGAGCAGAGTAGAGTTCGTTTCATTATTATTTTTCCTGTTACCGATATGTATTTATTTATATAACGAATTGCCGGACAAAAGGATAAAACGGCCGGTTCAGTGACCTGACCGGTTTATCCCTTAACTCACTATAAGGTTGTACGATTTTCCGTCAGCGCGGATATAACCGGACTTTAATGTCCGCAGGGGACGCATAATACGGCGCAGACGTGACAAACAGCTTCACGCCGGTATCCGCATACTGCCCGATGGTTTCTGCATTCAGTCCGCCGGCAACCGACAGTGTGCAGCCCGGAGCCAGCACTGCGGCATCTTTAACGAGACGGCGGATATCATCAGGACTGAATTTATCCAGCTGCAGCACATCCGGGCAGCCTTTCAGCGCCTGATAAGCTTCATCCGGATTATCCGCCTCGGCAATAATGGTCTTTTCCGGCGCTTCACGGCGCAGTGCGGCAATCGCCGCACACCAGTTTTCCGGCTCTGCCAGGAAACGGCGGTGATTGGCAAACAGCAGGATAGTTTCCGCGCAGCCCTGACGGTGGATGATGCCTTTCCCTGCCAGTACAGCTGCGGTTGCCAGCAGTTTGGTGCCGGGGATATTTTTACGGGTGCAGGCCAGCTGTGCGTCCGGCTGATACTGACGAATAATATCCACCATGCAGCGGGTCATCTGTGTCACGCCGCTGCTCCACTCAATTACATTCTGGACCATCTTCCAGCCCTGATGCAGCGCTTCCGTGCGACCGGTTGCGGTCAGTAACAGGGTACCGGCTTCGGTATGATCGCCGTCATTCGCGTGTAATTGTGTCTGTAAGCCGAGTTTTTCCAGTAATTTTTGACCCAATGTCAGTCCGCTGACATAACCGGCCTGCTTGCGGGAAAAGTGCATTTCTCCGTTCAGTGCGCCGATGCCGAGTGCGCGGGTGGTGAGATCGCCGTAATGAATGTCCTCCAGCAGGAGACTGTCCAGAAAGGCATCACTGTAGTAGATCACTTCTGACCTCCCGGCAGCAGCAGGGCCGATTCCGGGACTACACTCCAGGAAACCATAGCCCAGTCGCGGGTGGCCGGTACCACCGGCAGGCCGTCTGCCGCCTGCTTGTCGTAATAGCGTCGCAGCAGGGTCATTTCATGGTCATCAAGCTGTCCCAGCGACCAGACCACACCGTCGGCAAACTGCTCAAAGGTCATATTGTCGCGGCTCTGGCAGTTCGGGCTGCGGATAAATTCCACATCGGGATGAATACCGAGCTGGTTGAGGATATTCACCGCGTAAATATAGGTCGGCAGCGTGACCGGCGTGCGCCCGATGGCGCGGATCACGCGGATATCGACAAATGTCGGGCTGACAGTGTGAGTGGTGTAAACCCGCAGCCGTGCATGGCGGTTCAGCTTCAGCAGCGCGGCCTGTAAATCCATCACCAGCGTGGAGCGGGAGGCCACGGCGATATCGCACGGCGGCAGGGCTGACCAGTCATCTTCCCAGGCGCAGTGGCGGAAAGTGACGTGTGAGCAGCCCTGAGTTTCGGCCCGCTGACGCGCGACTTTCAGCATTCCTTCGCTGTAATCAATACCGGTGATCTGTTCAAAGCTGTCCGCCAGCTGTAACGCGACAGAGCCCGGCCCGCAGCCGACATCCAGCAGGGTTTTCGCGCCGGTGGTATCGACAATCTCTTTAAAGCGGATCAGGTACGGATCGGCGGGGTTCGCACAGTTTTGTGCCATTTTCTCCGCACGTTTGTCCCAGTGTTCCGGATCTTTGCGGGTGCGTTCGGCCTGTGCGAGATGGTCGCGGTAGAGTCGGGCGAAATCGATATCATCAATAGTCATGAGCATCCCTTATAAGCTGGCTGCGCAAAGTGCGCAGCAATATGTTCTGGTGTCACATGATAGAGTGCCGCCAGGGTTTCCGGTGTGAGCAGCGCAGCAGGTTTGTCCTGGCAGGCGGGAGCGTCTTTGCTGATCATCACGATACTGTCCGCCACGGCTGCCGCATGTTGCGGGTGGTGGGTGGACATCAGCACGGTGATCCCTCTCTCACGTAACTGTTCTATCTTATTCAGTAATTTTATCTGATTGCCGAAATCGAGGCTGGCTGCCGGTTCATCCATAATCAGCAGCCCCGGCTGTTGTACCAGGGCGCGGGCAATCAGGACCAGCTGTTTTTCCCCGCCGCTCAGGCAGGAATAGGCGCGTTGTGCCAGATGGGCGATCCCCAGGTGGGCCAGTTCCTGCTCTGCCATCTGCCGTTCGGCGCGTCCGGGGGCGGCAAACAGAGAGAGATGGGCACTGCGTCCGAGAGCAACCATATCCGCCACACGGAAAGAAAATGGCATGTTGTGTGCCTGCGGTACATAGGCAACGCGGCGGGCGAGTGCGGCGGCGCTCCAGTCACGCAGCGGTGTGTTATCAATGCGGATTTCCCCGGCTTTCGGCGGTAACAGGCCGAGCAGGGTTTTCATCAGTGTGGTTTTACCGCAGCCATTGGCACCGAGCAGACAAATAATTTCTCCCTGATGCAACTGCAGATTGATGTCAGTGAGTATTAACTTATCTCCGTAGCCGACCGCCAGGCCGCGGGTGGTCAGGACATCGCTCATCCGTTCCTCCGGGTCTGCAACAGCAGAAAAATAAAGAAAGGTGCGCCGACCGCAGAGGTCAGAATGCCGAGCGGCAGTTCAATCGGGGCAATGGTGCGTGCCAGCGTGTCTGTCAGCAGCAGCATAATGGCACCGATCAGCAGAGATACCGGTAGCTGGTGGCTGAAGTTGGCACCCACTAACAAACGGGTGATATGCGGGACAATCAGTCCGAGCCAGCCGATAATCCCCGCGACGGAGACCGCACTGGCGGTGATCAGGGTGGCTGAAGCAATAAAAATCAGCCGCGTCACGGTGACATTCAGCCCGAGAGTGCGGGCTTCCTCATCACTCAGGCTGAGCAGGTTCATGCGCCAGCGCAGCAGCAGAAGCGGCACCATTCCGGCGAAAATCAGCGGGGCGGTGGTTTTAATATCATCGGGTGAAATCGCGGACAGACCGCCGAGCAGCCAGAAGGTCATGGCAGGCAGCTGGGTATAGGGATCGGCGAGAATCTTCATCAGGGAAATGGCAGAGCCGCACAGGGCGCTGACGGCGATCCCGACCAGCACCAGTGACAGTACCGGATCATGCTGACGCGCCAGCCGGGCGACAGAATAGACGAGGGCAACCACACACAGCCCGCCGGTAAAGGCGAACAGCTGGATAGTGAGCATTGACTGACCGGCAAAAATCCCGAGGATCGCACCAACCCCCGCCCCGGCGGAAACGCCCAGAATATCCGGTGAAACCAGCGGGTTACGGAACATGCCCTGATACGCTGCCCCGGCGATAGCCAGCCCGCCGCCGATGATCAGCGCGGCGGCAATGCGCGGCAGACGGATTTGCCAGAAGACGGTCATATCGCGGCTCAGCGCCGGATCATCCGCGCCGCTGTTGCCGGTAATTTTCGCTGTCACCACGTCCCACAGTTGCTGCGGAGTTAGTGAGAACTTACCAACATTCAGAGCAATGCCGGCGACCAGCACCAGCAGCACAAGCAGTAACAGGGTTTTGGCGGAGGTGGTCATCGGGCGGATAACAGACTGTTAATCTGTGCCTCCGATAGCGGCGAGTGATAAAACAGACTGAAAAACAAACCGGTGTCTGCTTTCAGATCGGCACTCTCCGGGTCAAACTGTGCCTGAAGGCGGCGCAGCCCTAATAACCGGTTCAGTCCCGGCGGGCTGTCGAGCCAGCCGGACGGCAGCCCGGCATAGTAAAAGACCTGCTTATTCTTCACCGCATCCAGGCTCTGCCAGACCTCACCCTGCATAATCGCATCATACGTCACGGCATCCTGGGCGATAATAAAATCCGGGTTCCACTGCAGTAACTGCTCGAAAGAGACTTCCGCCAGCCCCTGCATATCCGGGACATGCGCGACATTCTCAAACCCCAGCAATTCCGGGGCTTCGCTGTGAATCGAACCGCGCAGACCGGTTTGCAGACCTTTCGCCCCGCGTGCCAGATAAAAACGGCGGTTGTGTGTCTGACGATCAGCAAAAGCGGCAGCATCCCGCAGCCATTTCTCTGCCAGCTGTGCCTGTTGTTCCGTGCGTTCCGTTTCCCCCAGCAATGCACCGGTCTGACGCAGCAGATCCGGGGTTTGTGTCAGATTACCGGACAACAGAATATACGGAATACCGGTCTGGCGGCTGAAACGGGCGGCCTGTGAACGGTAAGTGTCATCGGTCAGCCCGCTGTCAACAATCACATCCGGTGCCAGTGCCAGCAGGGTTTCCGGAGAGAGGGTACTGCCGCGTCCGGAGAGGCGTCCGGTGACCGGCAGCGCGCGCCAGCGGGGGGCAAAATACGGGCTGTTTTTTACCGGCAGGGAGGCGAAGCCGGGCAGTTTTTCCGGGGCGACCGCAAACAGCAGCTGATCAGTCGGCGGGCCGCTGCTGACCACACGGTGAATGGCCTCCGGCGGCGGAAGCTGACCATAAATAAAGACCTGAGAGGCGGTTTCCGGCGCGGCAGCGGCTGACAATGCCGGAAAAGTGAACAGCAGTGCGCAGCAGAAAAGAAATCCCGGACAGAAGCGGTTAAGTGTCATCGTGATCAGTCGTCGTTATCGTTATATGTATTGTTATACAGCGGGACGTTAGCGCAGAGCATGAGGTGAGTCAATAAAATCAGCGGTAAATAGGGAAGTAAGTCAAAACAAAGTAAAATTCCGGGTGGAATACGGTATAACTACGGCCTCTTTTGGCGGGATATGACGACACACAGACCAGTCTGTATTAAGATAAGCACTATGAAGAAAAAACGCCCTTCGTTACAGGACGTGGCTGACCGCGTTGGTGTAACCAAAATGACTATCAGCCGCTTTTTGCGTAACCCTGAACAGGTTTCCGAAAAACTGCGCGGCACCATTGCCCGTACCCTCGATGAACTGGGGTATATTCCGAACCGGGTGCCGGATATTTTATCCAACGCCACCAGCCGGGCTATCGGCGTGCTGCTGCCCTCGCTGACCAACCAGGTGTTTGCGGAAGTGATCCGCGGTATCGAAACCGTGACGGATGCCGCCGGGTATCAGACGATGCTGGCGCACTACGGCTATCAGGCGGAGAAAGAAGAAGATCGCCTGGTCTCCCTGTTGTCCTACAATATTGACGGCCTGATCCTGGCCGAACGTACCCATACCCCGCGCACACTGAAAATGCTGGCTACCGCCGGCATTCCGGTGGTTGAGCTGATGGACAGCGTCTCCCCCTGCTACGATTCCGCCGTCGGGCTGGATAACCGGCTCGCTGCATTTGAAATGACGCAGGCCATGATTACACGCGGCTGCCGCCGTGTGATTTACCTTGGTGCACGTCATGATGAACGGACATTCATGCGCCTTCAGGGTTATGAACAGGCGATGCGGGATGCCGGGCTTGAACCGGGCAATGTGATGACGCAGGAAAGTTCATCCTATTCGCTGGGGGCGAGACAACTGCACCAGGTCAGAGCCGATTATCCGGATGCTGACGGGCTGTTTTGTACCAACGATGACCTTGCGATCGGTGCTATTTTTGAGTGTCAGCGTCTCGGGATCCGCATTCCGCAGGATCTGGCGGTTGCCGGGTTCCACGGCCATGATGTCGGTCGTGTGATGACCCCGAAACTGGCAAGTGTTCTCACACCGCGTGACCTGATAGGCCGCCGTGCGGCAGAAGTGCTTCTGGCGCGTCTGCGCGGTGAACTGCCGCCTCAGCAGATAGTGAATGTCGGCTTCGAATTATTACCGGGAGAGAGTATTTAACGGCTCCCGGCCCTTCCTGAAGTGACAGGTATTTCGTTTGAGATAACTGTCACAATTTATTCATCTGAAAACAGTGTTTGATTGCATTGTGACCATATCCGTTGGTAATGTTACCGGTAATAGTTACCGGTAACATACCCGGTGATAATGACCGCATAAGAGGAATTGTTATGAGTGATAGCCAAAAACCACATCACGCCTTTGTTTTGATGGGGGTTTCCGGCTGCGGAAAATCCGCTGTGGCTAACGGGGTTGCAACCGGGCTTAATGCGGCCTTTCTGGACGGAGATTACCTGCATCCGCGCGCCAATATTGAAAAAATGGCGGCGGGGCACCCGCTGAATGACGCCGATCGCGAGCCGTGGCTGAAAGCCATCAATGACGCGATTTTTGCTATGCAGCGGACCAATGAGCTTTCGGTGATTGTCTGTTCGGCGCTGAAAAAAAGCTACCGCGATATCCTGCGCCGTCAGAACAAAAACCTGTCATTTATCTGGCTGAAAGGGGATTTTGAGCTGATCGAAAGCCGCCTGAAAGCCCGCAAAGGGCATTTCTTCAAACCGGAAATGCTGATCACTCAGTTCGATACCTTAGAAGCACCGGATACTGCCACAGAGCAGGATGTGCAGGTGCTGGACATTCAGCCGCCGCTTGAGGATGTGATTGCGGGCGCGGTTCAGATTATCAGACAGGTTTCCGGAGGTCAGTCATGACAACATTAACTCTGGTGTTAACTGCCGCCGGGTCGGTATTACTGCTGCTGTTCCTGGTGATGGTCGCACGGCTGCACGCCTTTGTGGCGTTGATGATTGTGGCTATCGGCGCGGGGCTGTTCTCCGGCATGCCGCTGGAGCAGATCACACAGACCATGCAAAACGGCATGGGCGGCACACTCGGTTTCCTGGCGATAGTGGTCGCGCTCGGGGCGATGTTCGGCAAAATCCTGCATGAAACCGGCGCACTCGACCAGATAGCCGTCAAACTGCTGAATTCTTTCGGTGAAAAACGGGCGCACTACGCGCTGGGGATCGCAGGGCTTATCTGCGCGCTGCCGCTGTTCTTTGATGTGGCGATTGTGCTGCTGATCGGCGTGGTTTTCGCTGTTGCCCGCCGGACCGGCGGTAATGTGGTGCGCCTGGCTATCCCGTTGTTTGCCGGTGTGGCGGCGGCGGCCTGCTTCCTGCTGCCGGGACCGACCCCGATGCTGCTGGCAGACCAGATGGATGCGGATTTCGGCTGGATGATCCTGATCGGCCTGTGTGCGGCGATCCCGGGCATGATCCTGGCAGGCCCCCTGTTCGGTAACTTTATCAGTAAGTTTGTCACCCTGGAGTTGCCGGAAGATTTGACTGAACCGAGCATCGGGCAGAGTAAAATGCCGTCGTTCGGCCTGAGCCTGGCGCTGGTACTGTTCCCGCTGGTGCTGGTCGGTCTGAAAACCATTGCAGCGCCGATGGTGGATCCGGATTCAAAACTGCACGCCTGGCTGGTGTTTATCGGACACCCGTTCCTGGCTATCCTGATTGCCTGTCTGGTGGCGATTTACGGCCTGGCAATCCGCCGTGGCATGAGCCGCAATAAAGTCATGGAAATCTGCTCTGCCGCTATTCAGCCGGCCGGGATTATCCTGCTGGTGACCGGTGCCGGTGGTGTGTTCAAACAGGTGCTGGTGGATTCCGGTGTGGGTCCGGCGCTGGGTGAATCCCTGATTGGCGCGGGGCTGCCGATTGCGGCTGCCTGTTTTGTTCTCTCCGCCGCCGTCCGTGTGATCCAGGGCTCTGCAACCGTTGCCTGTCTGACCACCGTTGGTCTGGTGCTGCCGGTTATCGGTGAGCTGGGCTATTCCGGCGCACAGCTGGCGGCTCTGTCTGTCTGTATCGCGGGCGGCTCTATTGTACTGAGCCACGTGAACGACTCCGGCTTCTGGCTGTTCGGGAAATTTACCGGCGCGACGGAAGCACAAACCCTGAAAACCTGGACGCTGATGGAAACCATCCTCGGCACCACCGGTGCTATCGTCGGTATGTTGTTCTTCGCCTTCCTGTAACATCGCTGTTTTCACTCTCCGGCAGCGGGTTATTAAAATCCGCTGCCGTTTTTATCACACCCCGCCGTCTGCATAAAGCCTCTGTTTTTTCCGCCGATAGTCAATTTAACCCCGGCGGCAATCCGCACTATTTCCCTGAGTTGTATTATCTGTCTTAACCGGAATTAACATGCTGAATATAATGAAAAAATGGATGTTTTTACAAAAAAAACAGCCCGTTGTCTTCTGGGAGGAACCGGTGGTTTATCCGGCACCGTCAGAGCACGTGATGACGGGAAATACGGATGAACAGCAGCACTATCACGGTGAAATTCTGTGCCGTCATTTGCTGGATGGGATCGCGACGATAGAGATTATCCGCAACTCCCTGCTGGATTCCGGCACCCGGCTTGCCGGGGAACAGGGCACACTGGATGAAATCGCGCTGCATAACAGCGAAACACGCCGCTATATGCAGGAGCTGTGCAGTGTGCTGGATGATATCAGTGAGCACGCGGATAAGGGGCTTGATTACACGCAAAAACTGGTCTCTGTGCTGGGACAGATTAATCAGAACATTAATAATATCGAACGCCTTGCTAACCAGACTAATCTGCTGGCGGTTAACTCGGCGATTGAAGCGTCTCATGTCGGCAGCCGGGGAGCCGGGTTTTCAGTGATTGCCCGTGAGATAAAACAGTTATCCGGTGAAATACAGGACGAAGCCGTCAATATCACTGCCTTTACCGGCAAAATAAAATCACATGCCAAAGCGATTTATACGGATGCGGAAGATAACCAGAAGCTGGTGAGCAGCATCCGCGATATCGCGGTGCAGGCCGAGGATCGCTTACAGAATATGATCACCAGTTCCTCGCGGATGGAAGCGATCATCCGGTTTGTGGCGGTTCAGCAGTTTCTCAATACCGTCAAGCTGGATCACGTTATCTGGAAAGGGGATATCTACCGCCGCCTGCTGGACGGAAACGCGGATTTATCGGTTAACGACCACACACAGTGCCGTCTCGGCAAATGGTATTACGCGGACGACGGACAGCGGTTTACCGGCCATGATGCCTACCGGAAGCTGGAAAGGCCGCACCGGCTGGTGCATCTTTCCGGGCGTCTGGCGCTGGAAGCCAGGGCTCAGGGCTCACTTCATGATGAGGAGCTGCATTTAACGGCTATGGAAGAAGCCAGCCGCGAAGTGATCGAAAATATCGATGACCTGCTGGCGTCGATCAGTTACTGATATCAGCCGAACAGCGTGATTTGCCGGTTTTTCAGTCGGGTGATTTTTTCGGATAGCTGAATTTTCTTTTCTGCGGCAGCAAAGGCATCCGGCGGCATATGACTGACCAGTTCACTGAGCTGATCCGGTGATTTTACAACAATAAACTGTTTTTTATCGCGGATAAAAACAACGGAATATTTTTTCTGATTTAATAATTCCAGCACGTTGCTGAGTGTGCCGGTGCTGCGGCTGTCCCAGATCATCAGTCCGTAATCCGCTTCAGCGGCCATCGCTAAGTCTTTCGCGGTAAAAAATGCCCGGCTTCCCGGCGCATAAGGGGTTTCTGTCACCTGTACCGGCCAGTTTCCGAGGTTATTTCTCGGGGTCGGTGAGCTGCTGAAGACAGTGACGTGATGATAACCGGATTGTTTCAGAAATTGCTGAATGGCTGAATCCGCACCGGCGGCATCACCAACAATAATACGGAGATGCCGGGTGGTTATTTTTTTCAGCCGTTCAGTGACCAACGGGTCTAATACTTTGATTTTAATCGATCCTGCGACGAAAATCGTCGTCATGCCGGTCTCCAGGTGAGTGTCGCCACATAAATGTTATTCACTTTACTATAACCGCGAAGAACTTGACAGGCTGACTCCAGTGACGCACCGGTATGGTACAGGTCATCAATGACCACGACATTCCAGCATCCGTCATTTTGAATTTGATCAAAAACAGAATAGCTGTCACCGATGGCATCCAGTTTTTCCTGCTTGTCAGTCAGATTTTTGAGCGGTGTACCTCCGGATTCTTTCAGCAGCAAATGATCAAAATGCGGCAGTCGCGTCATGCCTGAAACCAGCCGGACAATTTCTGTTACCGGCTGGCGGGAACGGGCGGTGGAGGCGGGCATGGGAAGGACGAAACGGGCATCCGGAAAACGGGCTTTTATGTGATCTGAGAGGCAGCGGGCGAGCGGGTCAAGCTGAGACCAATCCTGTTTATATTTCAGCCGGTACAGCGCTTCACCCACTTCTGTTCTTTTGGTATCAAACTGCATGTGCCCGGCACTGTTTTTACCCAGTGGTCTGCTCCATTCAGTGTGTTTATCCAGGGCGAACCCCGCTTTCCAGCTCCCGTAGAGTGGCTTGATATCGGTCTTCATCATCAGTCCTTTGGTAACGAATACAACACAGATATTGAGGGATGATTAAAGATTGTTCTTTTGGGGGATGCACGTTTCCGGCGGGGATTTTGTGAACAGAAAGGCAAAATGACGGGATATTACGTATAAAAAACCCCCGGAAACCGGGGGTTGAGTGAACATCGCTGTCGGGTAAACGGGCGGTGTTTCAGGGGTGATGACGTAAAAAATGACTCAGCTCTGCGCGGGTGGGGGCACCGTCAGATCCGGGACGACTGACCACAATGGCTGCCACCGCATTACCGGTCTGTACGGCATCCGTGAGCGGTTGTCCGCAGGCCAGACCGGCGAGAACACCGGCGCAGTGGCTGTCTCCGGCGGCGATGGTATCCGCCACCGGTACCGTATATGCCGGGATTCTGACCGGCTGCTGCCCCGGCTGACAGACCACTGCACCTTCTTTATCAAAGCGGGCGATCAGCGGCAGACCATAGCTGTCGGCAAACGCCTGTGCATCGTCTGTCTGTATCTCAGACTGTTTTCCGCCCTGCGGATTGAGCTGCGCCAGCTCATCACGGTTGACGGTCAGCAGCGGCTTTTTCGCCAGCAGCTTTTCAATAAAGTCCGGATCAATATCCCGCAGACGCGGACCGAAATCCGCAAACAGGGTTTTATCGTCACTCTGTGCCAGCAGCCAGTTACGCAGCGGCGCACTTTCCGGACTGACCAGTTCGTAACCGGAAACATAAATCAGGGCATTGTCCGGCACCGGAATTTGCGCGAGCAGTTCTTCACTCCAGTGCTGTTCACAGCCTTCGATGGTGATGAATGTGCGTTCTTTGCTTTCCTCGACCAGCGCCAGACACCAGCCGTTATCGTGTGACGGATGGCGCAGAAGAACCGGCAGATTTTCCTTTTCCATCGCGGCAATGACCTGCTTTCCCCAGCTGCCGTTTCCGGCGGGAATACCGTTGACCGGTACAATACCGAGACGACTCAGGGCACGGGCGACATTAAAGGCGCAGCCGCCGATCTGCTGCCCGGACGGCAGGGCGCTGATATCATCCCCGCTGCGCGGCAGTGCATTCACTTCCAGCATCACATCGCCGAAAGCCGCGCCGATAACCACGACCGGGCGCTGTGGTGTCAGTAACGATACATCCATCAGTTCCGTTTAACCCCGTACCGGTTTCATCATCAGTGTCAGGCGGTACGCCGCCATGCTCACCAGGAAGGAGACAAACAGCCCCAGACTGGAATTTTCAAACACACCGGTGGCAAACGGTCCGTTAATAAAGCCGGTGTTGGTGACCAGCAGTCCGGCAACCGAGCCGCCGAGCCAGCACAGGAAGGTCGGCCAGATAACCCCGGTGTCGCCGTAGAGCGAAACGTCGTCGTAACCGGCGGTTTTGTGTTTGCAGTAGTAATCAGTGATAAAAATCGCCGCCCAGGATGCGAGGAACAATCCGCAGAACACCAGGAATGAAATAAACGGCCCGAGGAAATCACCGGAAACAAACAGAACATAAATCGCGATCGCCAGCACAATCACGCCATCAAGAGCAACGGCGGTGCGCTGTTTGAGTTTGATCCCCATGCTCAGAAGATTGAGACTGGCGGAATAGAGGCTGAGTACCGCGATAGTGACAATCCCGGCCACCGCAGCAGCCAGATACGGCACCGCCATCCAGGACGGCAGCAGCCCGCCGATGGCGGCAATCGGGTTCTCTTCCGCTGCCAGATCAGGCAGTTGCGCGGTCAGCAAAATACCGGTCAGGATCAGCAGTAACAGCGGCAGTGCAGCCCCGCCGACCACCGAGCCGAAAATACGGCTGTGGGATGAGGACGGGCTCTGGTCGCGGCTGTAATCTGCCCCGGCAATCGCCCAGCTGATCCCGGTGCCGGCGGCGATAATGGACACCGCAGGCAGGAAGCCGGTGATCCAGTTACCGGAAGGACGGCTGATCAGCGCCTGCCAGTCTGCGGTCGCCAGCAGCCAGAGCACGACAAACAGGGTCATTGCCCCGAAAATCCGCGTGATCCATTTCTGCATCAGCAAAACGGTGTTCTGCCCGAGAATACTGACCAGCACCGTCAGTCCGCCGAATAATACCAGTGCGATAGCGGTCATCAGGTGCCCGCTACCCAGCCCGATGGCGGTAAACAGCGCGGCCAGAGTCAGGGTGCCGGTGATGATATTCACCGCTTCCCAGCCCATCAGGTTAAACCAGCAGAAAGCCGTCGGCGCGATATTGCCGCTTTTGCCGAAGCTGGCACGGGACAGGGTGAGGGTGGTGGTCCGGCCGATTTTACCGGCGATACTGGTGATCCCCACTAAAATAAAGGAGGCGACACCAACCACTGCCGCTAAAACCGACTGAAAGAAGGAAAGCCCGAACGACACAATAATCGCGCCGTAGACCACACCGAGAATACCGATATTAGCGGCACACCAGACAAAGAACAGTTCGGCGGGTTTTTTGGTCTGTCTGGAAGGGGGGATCAGGCCGATCCCCAGTTCTTCGATGGTCGGGTCGGTTTTGTTCAACGCTGAAGGGACAGATTGCTGACTCATGACATCATCCTGTTCGTCGCGGCATACTCCTGTCTGTACTGTGCCAGACGGCGGGCATACGGCGTAAAATCGATATTATTTGTATGATTTATCAATGCGATACTGTCAGCATCAAAACTGTCAATGCCGTGAATTGCGCCGCAGATGGCCGTTGCCATGGCACCGATGGTGTCCGTGTCGCCGCCCAGATTTGCAGCCAGTACCGCACAGCGTACGGGATTGGTGTTGGCTAAATCCGCGAGTGCAATGGCACACGGGATAGACTCAATATTATCCATACCGGCGCCGACTATCTCATAGAGATCGGTCAGTGCCTGTTCTTCGTCCGTACGCCCGCGGACCACATTGAGGGCGTACATAATCCTTCGTCCCAGCAGCGGGCTGAAGGTGGACTCAAACCGGCGCTGAACAGTGTCAGCCAGCGGTATGACAGCCTGTTTTATCGCAGACCAGTCAGCGCCCTCAACAGCCAGACTGACGGCCCGCGCAATCACGACAGCACCGGCAATGGCAATATCGGATTTGTGGGTCGGCAGACAGGAGAGCCTGACCTGCTCAATAAAACGGTCTGTATTATATGATGGCATCAGGCAACCAACAGGCGCGACACGCATCGCGGAACCGTTGGTCACACCATTTGCCTCTATTTTATCTAAAGGTATTCCCTGGTGTATGGCATTCAGCGCAGCTTTTGATGTCGGCCCCAGAATATTTTTTTCAAATGCCTGTATCCGGGTGGCCCATGCCATAATGTGACGGGCGATCGTCTGCGGGACGACAGCACCGTGCTCCTCAATAATGGCATCCATCAGGGCAACACACTGACTGGTATCATCGGTAAATTCCCCGGCAACAAACTCGTTGGCGGCAATATTCTCCTCCGGGCCCGGCAGGAAAGTATCAATCCAGCCGAAGTGCTGACGGACCCGGCTCTTCGGCCAGAGTTCCGACGGCATGCCCATCGCATCTCCGGTTGCCTGCCCGTAAAGACAACCGAGAATACGTTTTTCTGTCACATTTAACGGGACTGCTGCTGATTGTGTCATTTATTATTATCTGGACTGGTGTTGAATGAATGAAAAACAACAAACGGTATTATTAGTATAAAACTGCTGTGGAGCCTTTATCTTTATAGAGTATATAATAGACTACAAATAAGTCCAGTTGTAGTCCAGTTGAATTGATTTTAATCAGCATGTGATAGAGGACACAAAAGTTGCTACACTGTTTTCAGCCGTTATCCGCAGCATGACAGGAACCTATTTGTGGAACATGATTTTCTCACTTTTTTACAGCACAGGCTTGATCAGCAATCAACTGTTCCGTTATATCTTCAGCTGAAACAAGGGATTGAAGAAGCCATCACACAAAAGCAGCTGACGCACGGCTGTGTTCTGCCGTCTGAGCGTCGTTTATCGCAATCGCTGGGCGTATCCCGCGTGACGGTGGTGAAGGCACTGGACTTACTGCTGAAACAGGGGCTGGTGGTGAAACATCACGGCAAAGGCACGCAGATTAATCTGCCGGTACAGTACAACCTGTCCGGCGGTGGTTTTTCCGCGCAGGCGGCCGGTAGCGGCAAGGTGTCCAGCCGCTGGCTTATTCGTCAGCTGGATCGGGTACCGGACTCTCTGGCCTCTGAACTGGAATTATCCGCCGGAGATACCATGGCGGTGATCAAACGTGTCCGGCTGGTGGATGATATTCCGGTCTCGCTGGAAACCATGTTTATCCCGGAGGCATTTCTGCCGCGTCCTGATCTGCTGGACGGCTCTCTGTACGCGCACTGGCTGGCGCAGGGGATTGAGCCGGATGTGCAGGAGTATGCGCTCTCTATCTGTCATCCGTCAGAAGAAGAGGCGAAACTGCTTTCTATTCCGCCGACCGCCTCACTGATGAAAATTATCCTCAGAAGCCGCGACAAACAGGGCCGGGTGCTGGAATACGGCACGGCTATCTGCCGCAGTGATTTCTATCATTTCCACTTTACGGTAAAAGCCTGAAAGCAAAAAAAACCGATAATTGGTTGTCCAACTATCGGGGGAGCACTTCACCTCCGGCCTGATGCTCAAAATGGTCGGCATCATCGATCAGTAACTGATAAGATACAGTATAATCGATTATTAATATTTATACGTGGCTTATAAGGTCCTCTGGCCTTGTCCACTTAGTTTTCCGGTTTCGCATTTTCATTTTCAGGTTTTTTTAATTGTTTAACATCACTGGATTACATACCACCATACTTTTATTTCCAATTATAATAAGTGGTATGGCTGAGCCAATTGTGACAAGAAATAATTTACGCTTTCATACCAGAATCAGAAAGTTTTAAAATTCCTGAACTTTAACCAGTACTTCATGGTTCTGTATTTCAGTGGCGGAAGTATCAGTAATATAACTATTATCTTAATCAGGCCGCTGAGCAGATGAATATTTTCATCCTGATAATGTTTTTAGTATTTATTATATTATAACAGCCGGAATTCATATAAAGGCACGTTAATTTTATTTGTGGTCTAGCCATTTTATTTTAGTATTGCAATTCTTTCGTGGCTAAATTAGCTTGATGTTAATGGGGTTTGATTTCATTTTAACACCGGAAAATAGTAAGGTGGAATATATATAAAGATCAGATTTATTTTTTCTGAATAGAACGGTGAAAACATTAAATAGATAAGTCAGGATATTAAGAAATAGTGAATGAATTTTTACGATTATATTTCCGGGATTCGTTTCCGGAGTAATTATATCGAAAAAACAATCAATGTAAGAATTGATAATAAGTGTTGGGCTGCTAGGGATATATTTATAGTTAATTAATCTATCGTTTTTATCTCATGGAGATTGTTATGTCAGATTTTAAAAAAAAGCTCAGTAATATGTCTAAAGACAGTGAAGAAAACCCGCTTGTATTCCCGTCTGATCCCGGAACAAATGTTAACGGTAAGATATGGGCCGCCGGTGCGGCAGAAAAAACCTATGAGGTAAATAATTTTGATCCTTCTGCTGAGGATAGCCTGCTGAGTTATACCCCGGGCCGGGTTGTAAGGCATCTGTTTAATGACTATAGCAAAACTGAAGGGTTTGAAGTTTTTGGCTATATGTCTGATTGGGGTATTTATGATTCCCGTTATGAACCTGACCAGTATGGTTATAAAGAGGGTGGGCGTGGTACGGATATTATGCGATTGATGCAGGGTAAAAATTCTTACTTTGATCGCCTGGTATTAGGGTTTTCGGCAATTATCGGAGATAACGGGATAAAAGCAGACACCATTAAGAGAGCGGCAGTTGATTTTGGTATTGCTGCTAACGAGGGGGATGTTGCCAATCATAAAGGGAAAGCAACCCTGACTGATTTTTGGGGAGATGTTGGTGCTTATATTAATTGTGGTTTTCCGGGATGGAAGGAGGTGAAATTTAATCCGGAAGAGGCTATGGGTGTTCTGGGTGCGCTTGTTCAGCTTAATAAAAAATTTCCCGAAATGCCAATCGGTCTGAGTCTGGGGGGATGGTCGATGAGCGAGGCTTTCCATTATATAGCAAAAGATGCGGATAAACGGGTACGTCTGGCGCAATCATTAAAATATATCTTCGATCTTTTCCCTATGTTTAAGGAACTGGACATTGACTGGGAATATCCGAATTACAAAGGGGAAGACCACAATAAATTTGGTCCGGAAGATGTGCCGAATTTTGTTGAGCTGATTAAAGAAATACGTAAGGTACTTCCTGGTGTCCCTGTCAGTATCGCAACGATAGCTACCCCGAATGGATTAAAGGACGGGGGAATTGATAAACTTGTTGCGGCGGGTGTTGATAAAATAAACCTGATGACTTACGACTTTTTCGGCTCGCCATGGGCAGAAAAGCTAATGCATCATACGAACTTAAGAAATACTGTTGCTGATGGTACACGAAACTCAGTTGAAAAAGCAGTAGATTATCTTATTAATGATCTTCACATAGAACCGAAGAAAATTAATATCGGCTATGCGGGATATTCGCGTAATGCCAAAAATGCCACAATCGTCAATGCATCTCCGTTAGTTGGCAGCTATGACAAGGACAATAACGCTAAAACGGGTGTTTTAGGCAGCTTTGAAAAAGCAACCAGTGAATGGCCGGATCTCTTATATAACTATGTTGATGGTGATCTTAACGGCATCAATGGCTTCAAAATGTACACTGATAAAGTGTCTTCCGCCGAATTCCTTTATAACAGGTCTAAAAATATCTTTATGTCAGTAGAGACGCCATGGAGCGTGTATGAAAAAGCGAAATATGTGCGTGAAAAAGGGCTGGGGGGCATGTTTATCTGGATGATTGATCATGATAATGGTCTGCTGACTAATGCGGCACGTGAAGGCCTGGGTGCCGGGGTGGACGGAACCCCGCGAATTGATATGGCTCCGCTGCTGCGGTCTGCGGCAGACAAGGAAAATAAATAAGGATGATAATTCTGAAACCAACACAATGCTGTCACAGATTATGACAATTTGACAAAGATATAACAGCAGAGGATGAGGGAATGTCAGGAAGTATTATTCTGTGGCATAACTTTCTGCATTGCCCTTATTCCACATTGCGGCCTTAAGAGAGCCGGATTTGTTCGGCACGAAATCCGGTACCGTTACTATGCGAGCTAAGCAATATGAAGATAAATCCTGCCACAGATGGATACAAAAAACTCCCGATAATGGGTTATCCGGTTATCGGGAGTCACTTCAA
>JAEMTY010000171.1:0-35274 GCA_020423425.1 Chrysopa pallens
ACTTCATAAGTTCTCGAAATATACTCGGGGATTATAATTATTGTTTTGGTTTAATTTTTCTGACCTGTAAAAATACCCATTCTCCTTTTAACCGACCACGTTCCAATAAACGTTCGGCAACAGGACCTTGTCCTTGCCCCAATGATATACTTTGGATTTTATCGGTAAAATCCATTTCAGCAGCAAACCTTTGAAACGCTGCAAATGGATCGGATCCTGTACTCAGTACAAATATTAATGGAGTTGTATTATTTATATCTTGGTACCTGACATAAGAAAATTTTTTTTAGCATTTTATGACAATTATAGTAGAAGCAATTTTTTTTATAATTGGTTTGGCAAAACTGATTCGAACAGTTTGTTTTCGGTCAACTTTAAAGTATTTACTGGTAGACCTTGATACAAGAATTGGTGAATGGACAAAAAGCCACACCAATCAACGAGAGATTAAACAATCAAATAATGTATATGTTAAGAATAAACAGGGAATAAATTTCGTTAAAAACAATTCCAAAGTCTTCAGAAATTAAGCTCAATTTTCTTATTTGTTTATAATTTGTTATAAGCAAATAATTTGGATAAAATTTGTTAAAAATTAATGAACATTAAAATACAATTAATGTACATTTGGCAAACGGGACCTACTTAGTCATAGTACAAAATAAGCATTTAATCTAATCATTATCTTTAAGATAAAAATCGTTCTTACAGTAAGTTTAATGTAATTTGAGGACTTTCAACAAACGCTTGACCTAATTTGAATTTTACATAAGATGTAATACAAAAAACTAATTTTTCTTCTTTCAAACATCTCACCAACATTAATTTTTCAAACGATTCCAGCTTCTGATCCCAGTTCGTAGTTGGTTGGGTTTTATTATCATATATTACACTTATTTCCTGGAAATAATTTTAATTAGAAATTTTTTTTTCAAAAATTTGCAATTTGTCTCATTTTTCAAACCTCTTTTTAATGTCAATATTATTAAATGTTGTTTAGGTGATAATCTAACAAATATTGCTAATTGTGAAATTTCAAAAATTTTGCTATGTTTGTCTATGTACAAAAAGAATTCGGAGGCAAAATTGCAAAAACTGAACCTTTTTCACGTGACGGAAGTCATTTTAATTGATTCAGAAAAAAATGGAAGGAGATCGTTGGAGCGGTTTTTAAAAATAGAAAAATAATTTTGGTAGTCTGATATCTCTTTGCAAATCATTTGTTGGACTGCCGCGGTTCGACTGTTATTGAGCCATACCATATTCTCAATTTAAAAAAAATTTAAGCCCATTTTATTATGAAATTTGATTTTTTTACCTGTATATAATCACCAATTTTGATTGTAATATTTGATAAACAATCTTCTTCAATACCATTGAAAATATTTGGAAACACTTCTTCTAAATATAATACTGATGTCCATACTGAATCTGCTAAGGCTAGTACGTTTGGTTTTGGTTTGGATGCTTTTGCACCCAATGGACCATTTATTAAATAACTCCATTTGGCTGCTGTTATCTCACCAGCATTCATTAATACATTGACACATAACATAAAACTAAATACTAGTTTATGTCTTTCAAATAATCCACGTGAAATGTTCGTATATACAGCTAATGTCAATTCACGATACAATATTTGTAATCTTGTTTGTAAATCTTCATTTTTTTCACTAATTTCAATTGTGTTATTAAATAACTAAAATTAAAATGAAGCGTATCTTAAAAAATGATTGTGGGATAAAATATCAGACTACTTTTACTATAATTAACTATTTCAGAGAAAAATTACCAGCTTCAAAATTATTTGGTAAACAATCATTAAAAAAAAATTTTTGTTTCGCGATTTTTAGTTTTGTTGGTTTGTTTGGTTGAGGTCTAACAAAGTCCAAAACAATAATTAACGATTGGATGGATTGTTTTCTGGAGATCGTTTGAAATCGTTCAAAGAAATTTTCGTTACCAAATTCAATTAATATCTCAGAAAGTTTGCCTTATTTACTGTAGAAAGGTCAAAAATAACGAAAAAAATATTATGCGGACGGGTTGATAATTTTAAGGTTTCTCATAAAATCGTGAAAAAAACTTGTAAATCTATTAGTACACCCCTTTTCCTATCTAATATTAATATTTCTTTAAATGGTTTAAGTCAGGGATAACTTGCAGTTTGCAAATGGTGCATTGGATAATTAGTAGTAGTTTATATTAATTGAGTGTCAACTAAAAATAGAAAATAATGTTAATTAGTGGACAATTTTTGAAGAAAAAGTCCACTATCCAAAATTATCCACTCTCGGGGTTGGGGTACTCGAAATTGTTTACCTTTAAGAATACTCATACCACACTCACGTCCACTGGATGAGAAAAAACGATATGCTACTTTTTATAGTCCGATAAATTGTATACTCAACTTACATTATTAAAATATTTTAACGAATATTGATACATGGGATCAATTTCTGCTAATTGGGACACAACAAAGAATAAAATTGATCCTCTTGTTGCTACAGTACGATATTTTTCTCTAGCTACTGATATATTCAATTCTGTTTCTTCTGCTTCAATTAATCGCGATGCTATAACTGCTGATGTTTCCTAAGAGAAAATGTCAACATTTAATCAATTCCACTTCTCGAGAATATTTTGGGAACTTACTTTACTTTCATTTAAAGTATTTATCAATTCTTCGTCGTCCAGGATATTGCCCGTCGAATGGAATAACAATTTCAATATTTTGTCTTCAATATTTTTCAATTGATTCTTATCATCGTTTATTCGAACAATACAATCAGTTCTCATTTGTTCTAAATCTGGCCGTTCAAGTCGTACTACATCTCTAAGGGCAATTTTAAACTCTCAGTTGTATTTAATCGAACATATAAAAAAAGATTTCGAAACACTAAAGACAAGTCCGCGAATCAATAGGCTGTGATCGTGACCATTCCCACTTTTAAACGCACAATGGCCATAAAATAATATAAGAAACATCGTGGAATTTGCTGCTTAATAAATCAAAAAATAAATCTAAAACATACCCTAATAGTTGTTCTTCTAATCCTGATGGTGTAACAGTAAAATTTACTAATGTCACTTGAATACAGATCTCTGGCATATAATGTGGATTTGGTAATTTTGTTGTTATGTAAAATTTAAAACTCTTCTCATATTCAATATCCGTATCACCTAAATGTATCATTAATCTGCCACCAACCATAGTGATTTGTTTTGCCAAAATTGGTGCCAGTGTTGGATCAAGTGTTTCACCAACTTCTTCTAATAGCACGGGGACACCAATACGTATAGATGATTCAAGTGTCCTCATAAAATTTGTATCAGTTAATTTTATTATTTTTAATCCATTTGATTGTTCTAATGAACGAATCCATCTGTTTGCCTAATAAAAAGTACATAAATAATATTAGCAATTTGGTTCGATATATTAGGTCAAATCTTCTTTTAATATCAGAAATCTTTTTTGAATGCAGCATCCTTCTGCCGGTACGATGTAATGACGTGGGATTAATATGTCTCGCATCATATTAAAATGGCAGCCAAGAGAGTTTTTCAAACAAAACCGATCACCCTTCTTTTTAATTTTGATAAAAATTTGCTATTAATATTTGATGCACTTCTGATTAAGTCAAATTATTTTGAAGATGATAGTACTACACATGAATTGCGACCCCCTTGTCCGCACTTAATACATTTTGATAAATATGCGGATAGGATCCTACTATTCAATACGTTCATAATTAGCTTAAAAGCAAACCTATGCGTATAGAATAACGAGGCATTCATATTCATTTCTGGACTTCTAGAAGTCATGCAGTCTAAAGGAAGGTAGTAGCTTTGCGTTATGATCCTGATTTTGTCAATAGATATAGCAGCCAGGCTAACAAATAATACGCCTACTAAGGAATATTATAACTTACATTCATTCATTCATTCAGGCAGTATTGAAAGTCATAAATCGAAGAAACTTATTAAATATGGTGTTGAAAGATATCTTTATGAAGTAACATAGTTAAGGGTAAAAAATAACCGCAAGAAAGTGATAGTCTCACTGTTTGAAGAATACATGCGTTAAAGAATAAATAAATCGGTTTTCATTAAATCTTGTGAAATAAAAGAATGATAAAGCCACGAAGATTGTCGTATAATCTGAAGTAAAATGGTAAAATACAAAAAAGAATTTAAACAATCAATTTTGAGAACCTTCTCGAATTTACTACGCAATCTATAATTACTGCTGAAATACACTGAGAATGAAAAGATGGTTTATCAACTTCCGTGTCAACACTGTTCCGCACAAGAAACTAAACACTTCAATACAATACAATGTACTTTTGAATGAAATTTCCAATCAAAAAATCTAGTGGATCTGTGTGCTGCTACGCAACATTAATTGTTGAAAATAATTTAATAGCTTAAATTTGGATCTTAAATTCTAAACAACTGTGATATTTTCCAAACTGACCTGATGCTATTAAGCATTCAAATCACACAAAAAAAGGTTGTAAGTGTGTTTATACTCTCAATAATTGTATCCAAATATTTCCAGACTCAAGACCTTTCATTGCAGCTATTAAACACTCAAAGTTGATGAGATGGGCATGGAAGAGATCAAGGCTCGAACATTCAACTCTTTATGGAATTTTTTCCACCCAAAGTTAGATATATCATGTTCTAATCTTGGTTTTGATCTAAGAACACTCAGTGACTCAAGATCTTTCATTTGAATTAAAGACTTAAATTGGATGAGATGGAGGAGAGCAAAGCGTGGATATTCAACTTTTCATCAATAATTTTAATACATAGATTGAAAAATTCGTTTACTGGTCGTAGCGCAATCTAACGTATCATTTAAGACAGTATTACCTGTTCTTGTGGATCAATCATTAATGGCCAACGACCTGCTCGCGTGACGAAAATTGCATTTTCAATTGACATGTTATCACTAGGAAGGGTGCACGTATTCCAAACTCGTATTTCATAAGGATCAGCTAATACTGTTATTAGACTAAAAATAAAGTTTAGAATTAAAATTAAAATTATAATTAATTATATATAATTTTCGATTTTTAGAAAAATATTTTAAACAAAAGTATTCATTAAAAGGGTATGTTTACATAAGTCATCGAGTAACAGGATAAACAAAGATCATTTTCTAAAATTTTATATTTATTATTAAATAGTCCACAGTAGCAACTTTCTTTGGTTGATCAACATAATCGACTGGTCAATAGAAGAGATTTTTTTTATTTGTTCAAAACTTCAATTGATCACGACCATGAATTTGGAGTTATTTTTTTTTTTTTAATCCTAAAAAATATCCAAAATATTGATATTCAAAATTCTTAATTAAACAAAGAAGGAGATTTGCATATATGACGTCATACATGTTCATTTCCATATTGATTATACATAAAGGTCATTCTACGGTAAAAGGTCCAAATTTTTTTTATTGCACCTTCTATTGATTAACGATTGGTTAACAAGAGTAATTTTGTTAAGTAGGAAAGTTATTTCTAATTTTATAGTGATTCTGAGTACATAGTAGTCGAAACACAGATTTATTGATCTAAAATTGGAAAAAATTTGGGCTCTAAATTTTAATATTAATACATACTTAAATGTTTCAGATGAATCAATTTCCAAAGATTTTAATAATTGTATCCATGCTGTTACAAGTTCTACTCTGTAATTTAAAGTGAAAGCTCCTAAATAAGCTACAGATGCTGCAGCTATTAAAATATCACCAATTAAATTGATTAACATTACACCAAAGCTCTAAGAATTAAAAGATTTAATAACATTTTATTAAATATATTTGTTGGACTGAAATACCTCAACAGCTTTTTCCCAACGTAATTGTTCATCACCTAATGCTGAAGTTAATCGGCCAGCCCTATTAAGACGTCCTGCTGTTATATTCATCATATTTTGTAACTCTTTTAATTCAGCTAAAGTTCTTTTATATTGATCTTGTAAATCTGCAATTTTAGCTTCAACTTCAGCTAACATCGCTTGTTTAGCTTTTAATAAAGTTATTACTTCTTTATATTCTTTGTCGGCTTGTTCTCGTCTGAAAACATAAGATGAAACTTGGTGACAGCACTGTTATATTTTTGGGAAAATGAGGACAATCTTCTAAAATTATTAATACAGAAAAACGAAGTCGCATTTTCGACAACAAGATAGTGATATATAATGATCTCTAACAGGAAATCTGTATAGAAGTTCCAATTCCCGTTGAATTGTTTCCCGTTGAGTCGTAATAGCATATAAAAAAATACGAGTGTGTTATAGACCACACGACTAAAACTAGAAGTAAAACTTCTTTAGCTCCATATATATATATATATATATATATATATATATATATATATATATATATATATATATATATATATATATATATATATATATATATATATATATACTTCATAAACTCAGCATTTTTTTTTGCAAAATGACTAATTTTAAAAAACAAAATGTTTCGATTATCCTTACTTTATTATTTTTGGTTTCACTTCTCTATAAATTTTTGCATAGACATCAATAGCCTTTACCCACACAACCATAGTTCTACATACTTCAGATGACGCCGCCATTAGATCTTCATTAAAATTTGGATGCGTTAAGTACGGTACTAATTTCTTTAACATTGAATCAGGTATATTATTTCTGTCGTAGTGCTGTAATTTATTTAAGAAATTATCACTCATTAATTTTCTAGCCGAATCCCAATCGGTTCTGTAAAATAAGTTTTAATTTTGGTCACATAGGATGATTTTTATTTTGAGCAACATTGCTTCGTAGAACTACTATACGATGTCCCCTTTCTATCAAATGTTGATCATTTTACATAGAAACAACTTGAAATTTAACGAGATAGACCTAGGACCTGTAATGATTTTGTAGTCTACAATCGCAAGAAAAAAATTACTTTCAATCTGTTTCAAAGTGGAGAAATTATGGAAAAAACTTCTGATAATGAATGCAAACAAATTAAAATTTATAACTCTTGCCATAAATATTTTTCGAACTTTGGGAGAATATAGGATGAACTACATTTTAGAATGAACGGCATTTTCAAATTCGATGAGGGGTATTTTCCTATAGTTTAAAAGTTTCGAAGCAACATTGCTAAGCAACATTTATACATTTACTTTGAACCAAATAGAATACAAACGGGTTCCATGACCCATTTTACATTTTCCGGTGGCTTTTGGAGTACTTTCAATTCATTTATAGCTTCTTTTTTTAAATCAAGTACAGCTTTTTCTGCTGCTCTCATAGCAGGCATAGCTCTATCAAGATCTTTTGCAGCTGCTTCAGCTAGTTCTTGACATGATTCAGCTTTGATTTTAGCGGCTGCTTCATCTTCAAGTACCACTGCACGTACTTTGTCTGCTTCTGCTTGTCGTTTCGATACATAGTCAACAAGTTCGGATACGTCTTTATTTTTAGCTTTAAGTGATGGTTCCATTGCAATAAGTTCGGCTTTCATTGAGTCAACAACACTATTAGTCTCATAAAGTTTCTAAAAAATATTTTTGCTTTTAAAATCATACAGTTAAACAAATGGTTTTGGCTTAGTGGAACTTCCACTATGCCAAAAATTTATCTTATCTTATCTAGTCTAAAAATATGGAACTGGCCATTATTTGGAGATAAAATAATTTGTCCAAGTGGTGTACTATCCATATTGCCCTACATGTACCGCGGTTTCCCTTGATTCTCGATAGACCCTAGCGTTAGGTTTTTAAGTACAAAATGGATCTTTGTTAAAAATTTTAAAAAATATTTAATATTACCTTAAGACCATTCGCAATACGTTCTCTACGTTGAACAATATCGTCATGTTTTTCTGATACCATTTTTCGATATAATTTCAATAATTCTAAATAACTGCTTGGCGTTGTATAAAAGTATCTTCGCATTTCTATAAAAAATCTTCGGGTCATTGCCTCAACACTCTGGAATAATAAATTTTTATCATGTTTTTCGGAACATTTGGTGAATTTTTTTATCTCTGAAAAAATCTTTAAACTTTATTGCAGAACAATATTATTTACAATGTATCTTAAAATTTAAGCAAGACAATAAGAATGCATTTCCCAATATTGCAACTTTTTCATATTTGTATATGCACCTTCGCAAAATATTATCATACGTTAAATATTTGCCTTTTTGCTCTAATTTCGTATTTTACTAGTCGTTGAGACAAACTTGTTAAAATTCAACTCAAATTAATGAGAATAGAAACTTTAAAATTGTTCGATTGCAGTTCCTAATAATTATTCACAAATTACTATCAAATGTATCCTCTTAAAATGAACAACTTTCGATTGTACTTACTTCATGAATTGTGACACAAATGCTTGCTAATTTTCCCAGAACACTTTTGTCTTCTGTAACACCCTTAAGATTATCAGTTGCCACTGACAACAATGCGGCTGCTGGCCACTTTGTAAACCAATCGATAGTACAACAATTCACTAACGATGGAAACATTCTACAACGACGTCGAAATGCATCACCTACAGGACTCATGCATAATGCTAAATGTAAATTTGAACGAACTCGTCCAATGAAAAAAGCATACATTGCATCACGACTTCCAGCATGTCCCAATTTCTTTGCAGGTTCCATTATACCAGTCATCACTTTTTCATAATCATCACCAGTAAATAAATTTGGTACATCGCCAGAATTTAAAATGTTATTGACATCCTCCAAAAATTCCTCTTGCAAAATTTGAGTGTCAGTAAATAAAAATGTTGTATTTAAATTTTTAACACCAGCTACAAAATACATGTTACGCAAATCTTCAAAAAATGACCCGTGATCGTAATTACGTGACAACTCAATTTGGATTACTTTACACATATTTACATGAGATGCTAAACGAGTTAAACTTTGTTTTCCCATACCACCAACACCAACGAGCAAAGCATTACCACGCTCTGCTCTTAAAATACGTGCTATGATTGTGGTATGTTCTAAAGCATCTTGGAAAAAGTTTAAATTCATTTGTTTTGAAGCTGACAAATTATAATCTTCCAAATATTCGATTAGACAATTCTGTAACTTTTCCATACTAGTAATCTCTTCATACAAACGTTGTTCTTTCGCCACCGTTGTATTTATGAAATCACCAAATAATAACATCGGAGTTTTTTCCAAAATTTTTTGATCTGGTATTTCTAAAACCTTATCTCCGTAGTACTTTAAGCAAACTGCCTCTAACAAATGGTAAAAATAACTTTTATCTTCCATATTTACCAATCGATCTCCGTATACTCGAAGACATTCATGGTAAAATAGACGTTTGATTAAAGCTTGTTCTCGCATTGTTCCCGAATCTGCTTGCAATATCCCCTGTACACATTTTGATAGATCTCGTAAATTAAAAACATAATGAGATTTATCCGGAGTGGGCAATAAGTCTGTTTCAATTCGTAAATAAACTTCAACGGCCGCATCCACAACAGAATCAGCAATTTCTTGAATTTCTTTACTAAAATCATAAAAAAATCCACGAATAATCGCTGAAAAAATCACTTTCATTGAACTTTCACTGGGTGGAGGTATGCAAAGCATACCGAAATGCCGTACAAATCTTGGAGTTAATGGATTCCGTCCGCCACCTGGTGGTGCACAAGCACAAGTTATTATTACATCCACTATTTGTTTCCAAAACAATTTTTTTCGATCATATAATCCTCCAAAATCTAAATATTGTCGTAGTAGTTCAATAGGTGGTTGTGCTCCATATGTTTCTAATTTTGGCATGTTTACATCGTCAACAAAAACAACTATCTTTTTTCCAATTGGAGCACCCATTATCGTTTTACGACGTTTTTCTAATTTCACTTCAAACATTTCTTGTGTACGAAAACTACTTGTTTGTGCTGAGAAATTAAATATTACTGGAATCCATACTCCATCTGCTTGAATTTTATTCAAGACAGATTTGGCAATTACGGATTTTCCAACTCCCGTATCTCCAGTGAACATAATCGGTGAATTAACGTCTAACATTCGTTCCATTATATAACCGAATCGTACCGTATCAATCGTTGGTACAAGCATATCAAAAAATGGTATTGTGGAATCATAGGTAAATTCTGGTGTTAGCACTGTCCACATTTCCATTCTCTTGGTCACATTATTCAAAAATATTTGCCAATACGATCCGACTTGAGGTAAAGCAGCATCCTCCCAATCCAAAAATAATTTTTCACGAATATATAGTTCAAATTTGTCACGTGTATTTGCTGTGAGATTACCACCTAAACTCCAAAGCAAAGAAAATACGAATGCTTGGGATACAAATGGAATTATCAAACTTTTATCCATACTTTTATCAATACTTCCTGGCATTTTTAAAATACTTTCGATCAATTTGCATAGCATTGTAACTTTGCTAATATCAACTTGGTGGATAGCATGCTCACAATGTCTTTGGATAAAATTAAAACACGAATCAACGTAATTTTCAAATATATTTGATAAGTACAGTTTTATGTCTGGAGGTAAAATTGAATCATCGATTCTTTGTAACCAAGATTTTACGTATGGTAACCATTTTAATTCTCCAGGATCTATGTATACCATACCGCAACGACTAACGGTAGCAGGAGATGCTTGCGATAAATCTTGTACTTCAAATACCATATGAACGTAAGGGGTTAGTTTTATACGTTCTGAATTTGCTAAACATAACATTTTATTGTCATCCAAAACAGTGTTTAAATTTTCAATCCATACAGCATCTACTGGACCATCACAAACAATCCATTGGTGGTCCATATTACCAGCCTTTAAAACATAACAATTTTTATTAACTGTTTAAATGTTTTTCCTTGCTGATGAGACCCTATTTCATGTCGTATTAAGTCAAAAGAAATGAATTGAGATGATTATATACGAGTTCAATCTCTCTTTCTGTTTGAGATAATGGATACAATTTTGGAAAGACAGTACCCATCTTCAAAATACGTTAAGCTTTCATTTATCAAAAATATTTCTAGAGAAAAATTAAATAAATTTTTAATTAAATAAAAAATCTAGACACCTTAACCGAGATAAATTGTGATCTGTTAAGAATTTATAGCTCGGGAAATGGTGAAAGATTGACATATGTTTCTACAAAAAGAAAAGTTAAAATGTATCACTTATACCTTGCTTAAAAAGTCCTATTCAATTTCTATATTTTTTATTTTTTTTGTTTATTGAAAAATATAAATGGCTTGAGCTAATAGCTCACTCTGCCGTTAATACATGAAATATAAAATTCTTAAACACTACGCTCCCTTTCGGGAATTAACAAAATTATAATTTTTTCAAGAAATAAAGTCGGTGGATATCTATCTTCTATGTGGGAAAAATGAATAAAAAATTACATTGATTCTTATCTTTATCTTTATCTGGTTCATTAAAAAAGGTAATTAGTAAGCCGGTGAGGTAACATCGAAAAATCGTTAAATAAAATGTGGTTCATAGTTGGTTTTTTTCATTTTTTAGTTCGAATGTGATAAATTCTAAAAATGATATCTTTAACTATTTTTATATTCGGGAAACATTATTGAAAACACATACAATTTTTTTAATGAAAAACATCTCTCTATAAATAAATTTACAGAAGTAAAGCAAAAAAAAATCATGACTTTGCCTGCTTTTACACATCTGCATACATTGTACCCAAACGCCTAAGTCGCAATAATGTACAACGACATAGAGGGAAAACAACTTGTACTACATACATTAACTGCTTTACGAACTCCGATTCCTAAAAGACCATCACGCCATTCCATAGTTAAGATATTCACTTCCCCATATAATTCACCGATTGCTACGGCTTTTGGATTAAGTATAAACTGGTTAACTGGTTGGAAATATTGGCCTTCAAAGCCATCTGCGTGCATTTTTGTCAAAGCGCCTGCAAGTACCTGATAAAATATTTGAAGTATTTTAATTTGTACATATAGTTTTTAAATTAAGTGCTATGTAAATATTGAATCAAAACTGGATCTCTAATCTGTTACTTCAGATCTAAGATTTATTTGGCTTTTAGAAATAATTAAATTTTTAAGTACAATGGTAACGAATATTTTGTGGGTAAAACGCTTAGAATTCTCGAAATTTGTATTTTAGATACATATCGCTTGTCCAATATAATTTCAGTAAAAACTAGGGATCAAATATTGATTTCCTTCTGAGTAACAAAAGTTTGAGTTGGGTAATTTTTTCAGAAAATTTTTAAAACACCAGGCCTAATGAAAAAAAAAAGAAAAAAATTTCATGATGTTTCATACATTTAAAACCGAAGTTTTTCCACCTCCAGTAGGTCCTACTAACATAACACCCCAACGTACAATCATCGTCTCATGCAACTGAATAACCTTATGTACTTGAGTTTCTTCCGGTTGTAAGCCCATTTCTTGCTGAATAAATGTAATTGCTGTTTCAAATTCACCGTAATCAGCTATTGGTAGCTCCCGACCAGGAAATAAATCACCTAAAATACCCTGAAATGCATAATAAACTCTTATAGAATAAGATTTCACCTAAGATGGATTAATGAAAACAGGTACCTTAAATAATAAGGCATCGTCTGCTAAAAATTTGGGTAGATTAGAATCTCTTAACGCTCTTATCAATACAATATCTTCATTTATATCTGGATTTGCGCGTTTTAACGATCCCGCCATCACTAATACACTTTTAACTGCACGCATTCCAAAATCATAATGATCTTGTTGCGATAATTGTTCACTGCATAATTTATACATTTGTGTCATTTTCTTTGCTAAAAGTTTTGATGATACAAACCCTTCTGAATACAATGTTACCTCAGCAATCAAAGCTGAAAGACATCAAATAGTATTGTAGATAATATTAATTTACAATCAAATATCCAAAAAAATAATTACCATAATCTGGTACCATCATAGATATAGGTCGGAATAATGCTTTTAAATTATCTGGTAGCTCAGTGCGCCCTGCATATCCAGGATTCATAGTTATAAAAGCAGCACAACTGCGTACCAATTTTATTTCGCGTCCTTCAAACATAAATCTATGAAAAATAAATTCGATATTAAAAATTAATCATATATAACTAATGTGATTTCAGAAAGTAATATTTTAAGTAATTTTTTGATAAAATAACAATAAAATAGACGAAAATTATAGTAATTTCTCTTATCCGAGTCACGGAATATGTTACCTGTTGGCAAAACAACATCTGTCAATTTTAAGCTTGCATGCAAAACCAAAAATTTCCCGGATATTATGAAAACTGTACTCCACTTTCTAAGTGGCTAATCTGAATTAAACTATATACAAATTTCTATTTATAAATGACATTATAAATTAACAAGCACTTACCCTGAAGTTCTTGTCATGAGAAAATTGAGTATCAAAATAAAAAACCTAAATAAGCAAAATGATTACCGTTTTAATCCAGCAGTTTTTGCATTTTTAATTGTAATCAATTGTTGTGCAATTACAGACAGCACTTCAATATCGATACGATTAAATTCATCAAAGCAACACCAAGCACCAGATTGTGCCAATCCAGAGAAAAATCTACCCATCATACGATAATCTAAACCTTCCGAACAATTGAATACAACACATTGTATAGCTAATGATTTTGCTAAATCTTTGGTTGTTTCAGTTTTACCAGTACCAGCAGGCCCTGCGGGTGCACCGCCCAAATCTAATTGCAAAGCGCCCATCAAACATAAGTAACATCGATCAGTTAATGGTGTTATTACTAAAACTCCGCCAACCCCCAAATATTCATATCCATAAATATATTGAGCGTTTGACATTCTGGCCAAACAATTATCTATTTCTCTATCCCAATAGTAACGTATCATTTTTAGCCATTCAAAATCGTCACTACAAATAATTTATTAATTAGATTTATTCGTATTTATTTAAATATATACATAAAATTTTTCTGACTAAAATATTAAAATAAAGAATATATAAGTATAACTTTTCGATGTCGGCTTAATTTTCCAATAATTTTATTTGATTGAAAAATGATTTTCCTTAGTTATATTTTCCATTACAGGAAATCATTTACCTGTGTAACCTTTAAGATAAAATCTGTTTGCCAATACTTTTTTGCTTAATAGTACCCAAAATCGTTAAACATGCATTTAACAAGAATAGATGGATAGTAACCAAACAAATATTGACCAACAAAACCAACTGTCTCAAAATTATTTTGTTAAAAAATCAAGTAATGCAAGACTTTCTGAATTTTTTTTTTTTTTTTGGTAAAAGCTTTGGCGTATTACTTTTTTCTATTTATAAATAAGATTAATAAATTTATATATTCACGATCTTCGTATATTCAATAAACTTGAGTCAGAGCTTCGTCAGAAAAACTTTATTTGAATCATGTATACCTCGATTGAACACGGTTATTTACTAGCAAAGAAATTGTATCGCGAGCATGAACATCAATTGTAATCAGAGCAATAACTATTTTTCGCACAATTGGATTAAGGTCGCTTCGTACAAAGTCAGCTAAAAGATTCAGATCCTACAATTTAAATTTATATTAAAATTTATTCTCTTTAATATCCTTTCTTTATTTATTTGTTACTCACTTGATAATTCTTTTCTAAAAATGCAACCATTTGAGTATCTTTATCACCCTCTGAATCAAAAATTGTATGAACTTCACTGGCCCAAATTATTTGAGATACAACTAATACAATCTATAAAATATAATTTGAGCTATAATTCAATAATCAAAGTTGTTTGTGGGAGCTACGTGATGGACTTTGGAATTAAGTTTTGATAACTTAGCCAAAGTATTATCACAGTTTTTTCTGTGCATTGGGAATGAAGAAAGGGTGTTTTTTTTTTTTGCTTCTTAACCATCGAATAGGAGATTTAAATTTAAGCTATTCAGAAAATTAAGGAGATCAAAATTATATTATTACCTGATTTGGATGTGATTTTATCCAATCTTGAATGGTTTGTTCTTTATAATCTTGAATAGCTCCTTTCATTTTTCTTCGTAAAATAACGAACATACCATCTTCAACACGACCAAGCCAGTTTTCAACATTACCACGCGCTTTAAGCCCTTTAACCAGTTTAACAACTTCTCCCTCCGGTGAAATCATTGCCACAATATCATTTGTTAAAACAACTTTCGGTTCACGAGCCATCGAAGGTTCAGATTCTGCAATTGGAAGTTCAGCTTCATCTTGTTCGATTACTTTCGTACCAAATTGTAATTTGGAAATTGCATCGAAACATTTTCGTAAATGTGGTTGGACAGCATGTGGATTTCGTGTTTGAGCCAATATTTCTAATAACTCATCATTCGATAAAAAATAAAAGCGTGGAAAACTCACACGTTTTACTTCTAAATACGCTTCTAAACATTTCATAATTTGATCCAATAAATTATTACACTTTTGAAATGTTTCTAATACATCGGAACTAACTGCTGCTTGCATGGCGAGAGGAATTTTTGCTGTGCGCCTCATAATTTCTTTATATGATTTGTCAACAGTTTGAAACATTTTGGATTCGTTTGGTAATTGCCTCTGAATATCAGGCGCTGAAAATATAACTTCCAAATACATCCATTGTTGCTGTACAGATAGCCATTCATCCTAAAAGTGTATTTATATAAATTTTTTAATCATTCTCGATATATTTAGTGTCAAAAATTAAAATAAATATGCCCTAACTTTTTTATTTTTCAGGCTAACATAAGTCTTGCGGTACCAATTTTCTCCTAGCCAAGCCTTACTACATAGGCAATTTTTGGATTTGATGCTGTAAGATAAAAAATAAGACTTCAAGACCCTTAAATAAGAAATTCAATTCAATAGAATAGATGAACTAAATTTTTGTCTTAAGCGACAAGATTAATTAGAATTGATCTGCTTCCGCTCGTCACCATTCTCATGTTTTTAACCATCGTTCCTCAAGTTAATTTAACCTAATATCGTTATATATCTCCAACAACATAGGTTGGATTCTAAGGCTATAATTTTTTTATAATTAAAATTAATTCAATTAAACTAATTACCAAAGTTTTCGAAAACAATTCCAATTTTTGCACCCATTCATCAACTTTATGTTTAATTGGACCAACATTCCTGGATGCTGCCACAGTATGCACTGTTATCATACTTTCATCCAATAATATTTGAACTTCTTCTATTGATCCCAATATGAAAACATCTTTCGTATCTTTATAAGGCAAAATATTAAATTCAATCTGTTTCCAATTATCTTCAACTTTTTTAAGCATTGCTTCCAATGCGTATTCAGAACTAGCCTGGCCAGAAATTTCCATTAACTGTTCTGGATACTTAAAACAATCTAAATTTTCTAGCAGATCTAATGTAATCACTTCATCCGGTTTAAATTTATGTTTTAATATATTCTCAATTTGCAACCAATGACGTGGTCGTAACGATGGATTACGTAAATATTGAATAACTGGTAGTTTGTCTTTCATCATTTCAACACTGTTTTTTAAATTTGGGACAAGATTATTTAATGGTAATCCACGTTCGAGTGCGTTAACATTCTTAATATTTCTTAGGGTTGTATCATTAATTTCTTCCAAATCTAATTTGCTAAAAACGTTGTTTTGCCAACTCTCAACAGCCTCGTTCCATGATTGAACTGTATTCCATAAGAGTAATCGAAGATTAACATCACTTATGGCCTGATCCAAAATTTCAAAACGTGTTACTTCTAACTATAAATTAAAATTTTTATTAAGAAAAATAGATTAAATACGAGCAATATCAGTTATTACTCTATAGGTTTTCTGGATCTGTTTAAAATGTTGAACTCTTTTTTGACAATCTTCAAGTAATTCTTTCAAGCGAAGTAATGTTTCGGTTACTTTTTTGGGATCTGAACTGGAATTTATTAACCAAGGTTGCTAGAAATAGTAAATTATTTTTATTTCACGGCAGTGTATATTAGATAAAGAGTCAGAAACCAATTTTGGGCGGTCCTTCATGAAATGTCACATTAATTATCTTTATTTAATATTAAAAATCACTTGTAGTAGACCTCTAGGGCCGGGCTTAGCTATCCTTTAATTACAAAGATGATAAGAGAAAAGGTTAATTTTATTCATAGTATCAGATTTTAGGACATAATTTTCGATAGTATTTTTTATTTTCGCAAGAACATTCTTCGCATCCTTTCTTATTATTTCAATGTATCAATTTGGTCATTCTATCAGTGCTGAATTTTAACAAAATAAAATAAATAAATAATACGAAATACCAGAAATCCATATCTAACAATCTGAAGGTCGAAAATATGTACCTGTGAGTATAATAAAGGCAGAAATGCAGTACAGGATTAATGTTGTTTATAAAATGGTAACGATTTGAGGTGTTCTTTCTCTTACGCCCAGGTTGCCATATTGCTGTATCTCTTCCACACTCCCAAGTAAATTCTTAATTCTTTGGAAGATTGTTAGTAAAGGAATTTTGTTCTGCCTTTTTATATTTTTTCATGTTTTTTTTAAATTTCAGGAGGGACAAAATGACCCAAATTTTGAAGCATGATATTTATTATAAGAAAAATTAATCGTATTTCCCAGCCTCTTTGAAATTTACCGCACTTAAAATGACCACCCAAAATTGATCACTGGATCTAGGTCAAAAATATCAATACTTAAATCATTTTGTTCGATATATCTTAAGTTTTTTTCGTAGGGACTAATATGTTTTGGATTATTTTAATATATTTAGGAAACAGGAAGCTCTAAACTCCCGATTCAAATATTTAATTTTCATACAGCAAAATTATTTTTGATATTTTAAATCTAATAATTTACATCGATCAAAATTAATTATTATTTCTCCATGAATCGAACCCACAAAACCAAGTATTTTGCATATAGTATTTAGTAATTGACATCAGTTCTATTCGCTTACAGATATTTCAGCTTTATAGTTTGTTACTTCAATCATTAAATCATCAAAATCATGCGATATACAATTGCCTAATTTATCAATCACTTTCTCTCTATTATCCATTATTTTATCTGAAATATTACGTAATCCATTTATATATTGACCACAATTTAAGTACGCTTCAACATCTTCATTATCTACAGCAATTTGATATTCATCTGTGATATCATATAAATCTTTTGCATAATCTAAATCGGATTCCAGAAAATCGATTTTCATTGTTAATTGATCCATATATTCCAGTAAAGAAACATATTCGGCAGTTGTTTTTGGTTCCTTTTCTAAATAAACATGTGCAGCAGCTACATCATCCATTATTTTTTTAATTTGTTGTTTTCCAAGCCTGACCCAAGAAATATACTGATTTAAGTCAATTTTATACTTTCAATAAAATAGCTATTAATAGCTAGACTTGTATAAAGCCTTTTTCAAACTTGCTAAGCCTAGGATGGCTAATCAGTTAGATTCTTTTGTTTGTAGTTTATCAAACTTTAGCGGGTCATCACACAGAGTGAGCTACAATCCGAGTTGGCCTAGTCAGTAACTGCAGTACAGCTATTTTTTTTTTAATTTACCATCAACCACTTGTCTGCGGGGCTCTGACGTCAAATTACAAAATTACAGTAGCTCATACGGTTGAGATCACACCGAAACGCTGAAAAAGGGAGCAGTCTATTTTTATGCCAGCATCTTACACTCTCGTTGCCGGGCAAGGCAAATGGAGCTATTGCCACGCGAGTACATAGGTGCTACATCTGTCCACTACCAGATCAGTAACTAACACTTTGTAACCAGGAGTCATTTTTTACGTAACTGTCACCTAAGCTCTGTTACAGAACTCGAACACGTTTTTCAATCAACAATGCCGTTTATAAGCGACTAACACACATTAAATTCAATCGAATAAGAAAATTCTCTGACAGAGCACAACTATAAAGTTCAAAATACACTTGAAAATTTCCGAGTGTTTTACGTTCAACTCGGTGTAAAATGCTTACTGCTAAAAACTATTTAATAAGTCTTTATACTCTTATAGCAAGTCTTTCTTCGTAAGAGTATGTCAAATTTTATAGGCTGAATTAGAACCACTGCTTCTTATCCTATTAAATATGTTCGTTTCCAATGATAATGTATTTTTATGATAAGCATGATCTACATATCTTTAGAACCCTTTGATGTTCCAAAAATAACAACTTTTTTTTTTTCAAAAAAAGTGAAAGAACATCAACTTACTCTGGTAATATTTCATTAATTTCTTTAATTAAATTCATAGGCTCTGGATACGCAATTTCCCTTATCTCTTGTAGTTTTAACCGAAATATTCCAATATCTTGTGAGACTATAATTGTTCCAATTTGTTTTAATTCCTGATTATACCGATACAGCATATTTTTAAACGCTGTTAAATCTAAATTTGGAACAATACAATTTTATTAAGATTTATTTTCTGTCAACTAATTATTAATCAAAACTAACTTTTACTTGCACGCAAGGTTTCTCTATCGACTGCAACATCTTCCGCATAAGATAATCGAATCGGTTCAAATCTTTTCACATACTTTTCTATTGCTTCCCAACAGGTTTCAAAGTATTCAAAAATTTTTCCATGTAAGCGATGCATTTCCATATCATCATCCAATACCATTTGTAATGATGGACCATATCCAATCAAACGTTCTTCTTTTTTATTGTTTATCATTGGACTTAAATAGGAAAAAAATAGGAAATTTTAGTTCGTATGAAAAATTCTGATCTTTGATTAATTAAGTTGGAAATTGTAGTTTTGCTCAAATTTCGACGTTTTCGATGTTACTATCAAAATAAAACTATAAAATGCATGTAATTTTTTATTTTTTTTTAATTCTTAGAGATAAATTTAAAAACCAGTGTTAAATTTTGTGTGCTGATGTCAGCGACCACTTTGAAACTTTTAATAACTTTTGTTGTAGTTATCACATTATGTCAATCATAATGTCACAAAAGTAGAAATGGCATTTGCATCTCAAAAGATAAACGTTTATTGCGTCTTTTAATGAAAGGATAAAAGTAACAACATTACACAGATAACGCGAGTCATAGACCTCATCGGTCTTGTCAATTAACTATTTTTATCTATGTAACATCTTCACTCTCAACAATTGTTGTGTATATATTGTAAATTATATACAAATAATGTCTGATTTTTTTGATAATAGTTGTTGCATATCACAGACTTCTAACCTAAAGACTCGATTTCTAAAAGCTATATGTAATGATTTTCTTCATTTCAATAAATTAATTTATGAATTCATTTCAATAAATTAATTAATTATTTCAATACATACCTTAAAAAAGGTTCAAACCGTGGATTATCTAATAATGGTGTAATCAACTGAATAACTTCAACCCAGTAATTAATAATATTAACAAACGCATCATTTGTTAATTCCTTTGTTGGATCAAAAAATATGCTTTCCAAATTCATTAACGCATCATATATAAGTAATGGATCAATATTTCGGCCCGTTTTATACTCTGCACTTATATCCATAGCTTCTAATTGTTCAATCGATGGTATAAAATCCATTTGTATACGAAGTACTCGCTCAAAGTCCTCAAAAGAATTCCTCATCAACGAATGCACCATACTTATGGTTAGAAAATCAATTAGTTCTATAAAACTAATAAAAGTAATTATAAAATGATATATCTTTTTTAATTCCACGGAGATTTATTTTTACAAGAAGTACTTTAATGGTTTGCCATATTAAATTTGGTTTGCAACAAAAATCAGCCGATAAATTATTTGGACAGTATATAGAGATTTTACATTTTCGTTGCAGTAAATAAAAATCAGGGCCACACTGCAACTCGTGTTCTGCAAACAGTCTTAAAATTGGCCAACCATTAAAGAAAATACAATCAGCTTTATAAGCATTTTATCGGAACTCCTTAGATGTAACATTGCAAATCCGAGTCGAATCAGTTGGTATATTTAAATTCAGCTGATAAATTTAATTCACTACACACAAAAGTTCTAGTATGCTGACCATAATTAACCAATCAACTAGACATTTCGATTGACCGAAAGGAAAAGAAAATCGAGGAAGAAAGGGCCATAAAAAGAAAGTCGAAGATCAAAAAGAAATAAGATAATGGAGAAAAGAGCGGTATTATAAAAGAATTGTATTGTCCACTGAATACAATTCCCGAGATCACCCAGTATTTTAAGCCTAGTAGAAAATAAGGTAAGCATAATGTACTGCCATTGATTTAAAGGATCTGCTTATTGATTCATTTCACCCCTTTTGATCATTGACAGTGTTTCTCCTATTTAATTATTCTCCATATTTGAGACTTACCAAGATAATCGCGTGCAAACTCGTTTTTTTCTTGCTTGTTCAATATAAGACATTTTCGGTGGCGCATCGGATTTATTACCCATCGAAGGATGCAATATATTTCGATCATCTGTAGTAAACCCTTGTGCTTGTAATTCTTTATGCAAAGCCGTATTTACTATTTCAATTGATATACTTCGAAATTCAAGTAATTGTGTTCTTACATGCAATATATTCGAATTCTACAAAAGTAATAAAAAACTTCATCAACTGATATAAACTGATATTGCGAGAGTAAATTTTTAATTGATAAGTTAAAATTGGATCATCCTACTTCCGAGAAAAAATTGTTAGTGTAGTATAATTAAGCACCACAAAGGCAAGTTTCTAAAGATGTAAGTTGGATTAATAGATAGCGTTTACGTAGACTAAGTTACACTAGTTTATGGTGGCTGCCTGGGAATGAGAATCATTAAGATCGTAAGAGTCACTGATCAAAGAAGTAATTTGAATAGATAGAAGAATGGTAAGAAATCAAGCGGGGATTTTTTGATTTATTCGAAGGCGTCAGATTAAGTTATGAGAGATACTTTAGCCCTTGTTGAGTATCTCCACCAAATCTTAGGTCTCTATACATGCCGCGCCGGTAAGGTAGCCGATCAGAATATTAAAACGAAAAAATCGATAGTTGGATTTAATCGAGCGCATCAGATTAAGATATGGTATGTTGATTACGTACTGAAAAGTATACATTTTACTAATCTGATTTGAGCATGATGCAAGATGGGATAGTCACAAACTTGCAAAACACGCCACCTGCGTTATGCTCAAATCCTTAATTTAGTAAAATGTACACTTTTCAGCACGTAATCAACGTACCGTATTTTAATCTGGCAGGCTTAATTGACACCAGCAAGGTTTACAAGGTTACACGGTTAAGTTTTATCAAAATCGAGTTCTGATTTTGGTCAAGTTTGTTGGATAATGTTCACTCCAAAAGCACATAAAAATAGTTTAAAAACAAAAATCCGAGTGGTTTCTGAGAAAAGGACTAATTCCCATTCGAAGAGTAATTTAGATGGTTTGAAAGAAGACAATTGGAATAACTCATAGGCAGTTGCTAAATAAGCTAAATATGAAGAATATTCACACTCACTACCCAAAATATATTTAATCCAACTCCAGCTACTATTTATATAATTTGAAGCTGTGCAAGAGAAGCAAAAACGGTTTTCAATTTGACGTTAACATATTTTTAATTATGGCTATGTTGTCGAAGTGAATGGTCAAATATCGTGGTGAAATATTACACTAATTTTTGGAATTGATAAACACTTAAATGATTTACCTGACAATCAATAAAATAGTACAACAAATAATTTTGATAAGTTTTTGTATTCATAAAATTACCACTTTCTAATTTAAAACACATTGCTTGTATTGATAATAAAGCCTCTCGTAATATTGGTATTAATATATAACAATTCTCTTCCAAAAACGAAGAAGCTGCCATAAATTTTCGAAATAGGATACTTTTACGCCATAAAAAGAATGCTTTCCATTGACGATACAAGCGAAATAATTTAATAGCATGTACTTTTAAATATAATTCATATTCGTATTTCCATTGATCCAATGGTGTATAATACACTTCGGTGCCATAATATTGAGTAACAGCTTCTGTGCTCATTGTTATAAAATTTTGTTGATCGATTTCTTCATACTTTACGATTCTGTAAAAATAAACATGTAAGAAATAAAACTTTTATACATTTTTCAAAATTTAACAAAAATCTTCTTAATTTCGAAAGATCTGAAAAATTTCTTATATATTTTTTAAATTCTAGTATTCCAGGACAAGGATAAAATATTTCACAAAAATTGTGTTTAGTGCCTTATTAATTAAATAAAAATCAAAATGTCAACAAAACTTGCGTTAAATAAAATATAATGTAATTGATTTTGTAATCGGATAAAATATGATCTGTAATCATTTTAATCATTTTAGGCCTGGCGCATTTTGTGACGTGTGTAGCATAGCGTGACGTGACATGACGCGATCGCACCATCCGTGTTCTCTCCCGCAGTAGACACGTGTTTTGTTTATTTTGTTTTTGTTTATTAGTTTTTTATTGGTAGACTTGTGAAACGTGTGATGCGTAGGGCAAGAAACTGTGTCTCGGGCACTGTGCCACGCTTTTGTCACGTCTTGTCAGCCGCGCTGCGTATTGCCATGTCGTCATTTTCGCTGACCCATTAATTTGTGTATGTTACAAAAAATCGCGCTGTACCATATCGCGTCGAGATATGCCACACGCGCCGCAACATGCGCCAGGCCTTAAAAAGAGACGTCACGATTATCAAAAAGAACAAAGGTTACGATTAGCAGTAGAGAATTAAAGCAAATTGTCCAGGCGATGGAATCAGAATTTGGTAACGTACCAACCAGAGACTGAATAATAACAAAGCATAAATTTAGAATTGAGCCTTCGCTTCGACCATCATTAATTAATATATGACTGTAATTTACGCATGAATATGAAAGAGTGGTGATAAACTGATCCGCGTCAGAAGTTTGGTTTCGCTATTTAATTTAGAGTGTGCCAAGGTCGCGTCATTTTAAAGTAAAGAAGATTTTGAAGAATTATTTTATAATTGTTCGAATTACTTTTTAATTTTTTGTTCCGCTCTAACTTATGAACGTCTTGTTCGAATTTGACGAAATTTGATAGGTACATTGATCACACTCAGGAAATTCATTGTCTTAAGGAAAAATCACACTGGACTTTAGTTTTCAAAAGCAAGTTATCTCGCTATTAGACTACTGTACTATTTTGTATCTACGTAATTAGGAAAAATTTATCTACTGATTTTATTCTAATATATTTTTTAAATCATTTTATGTAATAATTCACCTATTTATTTTTAAATCTTTTCTATCGTATTCGTAAAATAAGGATAAATTCATCAACGAACAGTGCAAGTCATTTCGAAATGTTTTTTTTTTAGCAATCAATACGTCATGTTTATTTGCTCGCTTATATTTTATAATGGTAGAAATTTTAATGGTGAAAAAAAGCTTAAATAAGTGATGGGATGCTTTAACATATTGAACAGCACATTATTGTTTATACATCTAAATATACAAATTGTTTGTCAAAAATGCGTTCACAGAATTAATAATATTATTAAATATTATACAAATATCGAATTTTATATACTTCAATGCATATGGTGTAAAATATTCTGATGATCTATCAACTGCATAACTCAAATAAAAGAAATTATATTGTGGATCACTTTTAACTTTGTTTATAAGTTGTTCTTGATTAACAATACAACTAGGCTTTTTACTTCTTGGAATATGCTCCAATGAATATGGTCTGACCATCATCGATGATCTTCTATAATCACGCGGTATTCCTCGTACAGATTCCATTTTTTGTACTAGAAAAAGTAAACAAAACTTAAATATATTAAACGTCATTTACGTGATTTCGTGATATATTACTTACTTTTCTTTGGTGGTTCATCGGGTTTTATTACTTCAGATATTGAAATTGGCTTATCGAGAGAGGGTAATTTTCGAATCAACATTTTCTCCTGAAATTGTCTATATCCTGTCTATAAAAGTTATAATTTGCATTAATTGAGATGTAACATTATTTAAGGTAGCCGACAATAGAATTACACCATATGTAAAAAATATTATCGACAAAATTCAAAATTTTTTGAGTTATATACTCTTTTGAACATACTATTTACTATTATTATTATTTAAATTTGTACTAGCGTGGCATAGTTATAGTACACTCTAAGTGCATTCATACACAAAAACCCACAAAGGTATTTATTGTAGACAAAAACATAAGTACCATGTTATATATTTTGCCTATCTTATTATAAAATGATAATATTTTTATACTCGAAATACATGTCATAGTACATTAATTTTAGTCTAAAGTTTATAACGAACGCTACCTAATATTTGTTGACCGCGTAAACAAAATTTTGAATTAGTCCATTTCCGATTGTTTGTCCGTCCGTCATCACGATAACTCAAAAGCAAAACTAACGAGCTTGGGTGACGTATTTTTAACATAAAAACTGAATTTAACTTCGTGAATAAGCAAAATCCTCAAGGATCAAAACTTTTAAACCATTAGATATATGTTTATTTCATTAAAACAAACTTTTATTAGAAAATTTTTTTCGTAAAATGTTCATCAAAAAAGCTGTCAATTATTTATAAGTAGATTGATAACTTTTAAACAAATTCTCAATTTTTACCCTAAAATTTCACTCTTAATAGTCAACATATATTTAAGAATACAAATTTAAAAAATAAATTTTTATAAAAAAGACATTCAAATTTTGTCTTCATAAATATAAATTTTTAATTATAAACTCAAACTTTTAAAATAATCGCAAGAAAAGTTATTTTTTTGGAAATATATTTAAATGTTAAAATTTTGTAAATTTTGAATTCTAGCCAAACATTTTATGTGAGTGCAATATTCTTGTAGGGTACCTTAAAACGATATTTTTACCAAAGGTTCTGGTAATTCTTTCTTGTAGTCAATTTTTTCCAATAATTTTTTATGCGGTACATGAAATGGTATAATATTAGGAGGTCGTTCATATTTTCTCTTGGGTTTATATATTAATTTATTTGCTGAATCTGAACTTGGAGCAATATCTTTATTGTCAAGGGATGATGTCGTCTCTAATGTAGAACGTGATCCTTCAATTGTTGTTTTTTTTTCCTAAAAAGTACAATGAATTCTAAAAGACGTAAAACGTGTAGAAAATACTCTTCCACGTCGTAGTGGTAACTTTTGTTTCAGAGCAAAAGCTATTATTTCCTCGAAATTCTAAAAACAACTTCTTTGATCACTAATGACATAATGTTAATGTTAGAGTGCGTTGCACGTATCCAAGCGAGTACGCAGAAAATTTGGAGAATCCGTCACGGTTCTCTTCTAATTAACATACTTTTGACAGTTGACACTTAATAACTGATGAGCCAGTTAGAAATGACACAAAAATAATGGGTAAAAAAATTTCTAAGCATCCTAAATTAAACAATTCTCATACAGATAAATATTGGATAGGAAAAAGAACTTTTTGTGGTACGGTTTGCAGAATCTTTTATGAACTTAAACTGTGATTATTTAAATTTTTTAAACTTTTATGTAATTTTATAAAATACCTTTAAAATCATAAAAAAGTTCATAAAAATTTTTCTCTTTCTTTTTTAGACCAGAGTAGAAGCTTTAAAAAATGATTAAAAGTGGAAGAAAATGGTTCCCCAAGAAAATTATAGTAGGATGAAACCCATTGGATTTTTAAATTATCGATTTAAAAAAAATGGTAAACTTTAAAAACAATAGTTTACCATTTTTATTCAAAATTCATTAAAATGCACTAAATCGATTAAAATGCACTAAATCTCATTAATTTGTGACGAAAAAGTTATGATAAATTTTCAAGCAAGATAAATTTTCTGCCTTTAGTGGTTCGCAGACAAAGCTCACAAAGTTATTATTAAAAAACACGATTTAAGCGAAATTTATATATAAGATTAGAATTAATATTCTCTGAGGTTGTATTTTAGTTTACTAAACATAAAAATAAAAAGGCATTATTGAAATCATCCCCTTTATTAAAACAAAGACTTATAAAAACTTATAGGCAATATGCACTACGATAGTGTTATATAGTTTGTGTATACATAGTTTGAAACTAAAAAGTACTATTTATGTGATAAATAATACGATGTATATGTCTTATGCTTAATTTCACGAAAATTAACTTTTCATAAAGAAGTCGTTAATATCAGGTTTAGGATTGGGGCTCCTCAGGATTGGAATACAAAAGGGTTATCTTTCAGCTTGAAATTTTAATAGTAAACTTTATAGAACATCGACAGAAAGAATGACATCAAAGCAAGTAATATAAAAGCGTTTAATATTTAGAAATTAAAAAATGTCACTTACAACAGTTGATTTCGATTTAATAGATTTTCTAAAAAGTAAAGAATAGTTTTCAATAATTAAATTTGAATTTTATTAAATTTTTTTTTGCAAATGCATACTTGCGTTTAGTTAACGAAACTAATGAAACGTCATGGGACGGTATGAATGATGCTTTTGAAGTTCGTCCAAGCGATAATTGTTTTGATATTTTTTTATCCATATTTCTTATTTAATTTTCTTTTAATTTCTATTATATTGTAATAGAATGCACGTGTATTCTATTAAAATAATTGTTTACCGTTGTCCTGACAACTAATTTTATTTATGCCACTTTGACCACCAGTTACATTTACATTGTTATAAAATCATATTGATTTCTATTATTGCGGTAATAATACAGTCGATGAACTCAAGATTAGCAAAATTTATTATACCACTTGCGTCTAGAGAAATTCTTACGATATTTATATTGATCTTTCTAATCAAAGAAGTTTTCTTCTAGCTATTTTGAACCACGCGTATTCGGTTGAAGAGTAAAATATTTGAAGTGATCATCAGAACTGTTATGAATTAGAAATCATAATCTACATGAATCGAAAATGCAATTTAATGGAGAACAAATTTTCAAAAATTTTTGGAAATTTGCCCATACAAAAAATTGTTACAATACATTAAATCCAGTAAAGTGATCCAATTTATAGACTTTTTTGTATTATTAAATTATGAATTACTAAAGTCATTAAAAACACTATTGAATTTAATAAAAATGTGAATCTTTATTGTTTTTATAAAAAAACTAAATACATTTTCAATAAATATAAGTTGTAAATTACATTTTTTGTAATACAATTGATGTAACAACATTACCAACTTTATTACCAAATTTAAATTGAGGTGTTGGAATTACTTCGTATAATTTAAAATATTCCTTAAATTGTTCCATTAATTCTTCTTGTGTCCAATTACATGATGTTATTATCAATAATCCATTTAATTTTAATATATTCCATATATTTTTTATATAACTTTCACGGCATTGTTTTGGATTTTCAGGATTTAAACTGATTGCATCATATGTACCTTTATCATGAGCTACATCAAATTGATTAAGTAATTTTGATACGTCCTCTAATACGTTACAAACCTAGAAAAACATAATGTTCATAATATCGATCAATATAAATTACTCACTTCAGATTTTTCACTCCAATTTTCGATAAAAATATATACGAAATAAAATAATAAGTTAATAATTTACCTCATACTTTACACTAGGCACATTTTCTTTTTTAGCTATTTCTGTAGCCAATAAGACAGCAGATTCTGAATAATCAATACCCAAAAGTTTTGTAAAATTTATTTGAGCTAAGTTTAATAAAATATAGCCATTTCCACATCCAATATCTACAATATTACTATCAACTGTAATATCCTTATTTTTCGTTATCCATCGCACTATTCGATCAACGGAATCTTCACCAAACCAAATATCTCCAATGTCACCATGTTCTCGATAGTTGTCAATTTCTGTTTCATACTGTTTATCCCAATATTCTTTTGTGCCTAATTCTGAACTATCTAATTCACCAATATCACCCATTTTTCAATAAAAAAACAAAACAAAATGAGAAATTTTTATATAAAAGTATCAAAATAGCATTTCATAACCTCAAAAATACACGATACAAATTTAGGTTAAGAATTATTTTTAATCAAACTTTTTTGACATTTAAACGTCAAATTGACTCGAACGATTTTATGGTGCGCGTTCTGTGTATACATGTTGTCTTAACAAAATCTAAAGTATATCTTTTTTTGTCAAAGGTAGTGAGATTTATATTTAAACTGGATGATTTTGCATTTCGTTTGTTTTTGTGTATTTATTATGTTTGATTCACTGTAGTCCTTCAACGTCTTACCCGATTGTAATTAAATTTTATAAACACGTTTAACACATTCAAGAAATTTGTTGTATAATTTTAGGCTTCTTTAGCCCATCAGGGGTTTCGTAATAATAAATTTTCACAATTAATCTTCCTTGCGCTTGCAGCATGTGTAACTTTTTGATATAAGTATTGGAGCGTATTTATAAATCATTTATGATTTTAGATGTGACCTATGTTTTCTTCTTAGTGAGAAAAGATTGAAACTGTGTATCTAAGGTCTATCACTAACGGAGTTTTAACGATAAATTTTTGATATATCTGGAATCTATATAATTTGAAATAGTTTTATATTAACAACATTGATATATATAGATATTACATACATGTACCTTACAAATTCATTTGTAAGATTGATAGTTTAAACATGTTATAAAATGAGGTAATGTGTAACTCTATGAGGTGAATTTTTAACCATAAATATCATGGAATAAACAAATAAAAAATCGTCTCAGAAAAAAGTTTTAATTGAATAGACTTGAATAATAATTATTTACTTGTTTCGCAGAATATAGGTATTACAAGCTAAGACATTTATTTGCATGGTGATTTATGTGCTGAACACAACCTTTTTTTTTAATATTTTCAAAATTTTGAAAAGTTAATTTATATTCAAAATTTAAAATTGATAATAATAAATGTTTGTTTACAACGAATTTACAATTGAATTTAGCAAGAAAATATTATCTTACTTATTTCAATAGGTTTGATTAATTAATTATATAATCAGAAACTGCATTCTTATCTGCATAATACCATGCGTGCATTATGTAACAGCGAAGAATTAATAATTTGTTAAATGTTTTATTATTATCCTTTATTGATTCAAGAAAAAGTGATAAGAAATATCATTTCATTATATGAATCTTTAAAATATATACATAAGTTCAATATAAATCGTATTCGTTTACTTTTATTGACCTTCAATATAGTAAAAAAATACAAGGTTTCAAATTGAATATTCACGCCATGGTTTGTCACTAAAAAAAGTTAATTTTTTTAATTTAATGTGTAAACATGGCTGAAATTGAAAAAATACCAAGTTCTTTTATATTATTTATAGTTAATTTTTTGAGTTTGATTACTGTTACAGTATGTTTTGTTCAAAAAGTGCCACAAATTTTTAAATTACGTGAAGCAAAAACTGCTTACGGTATCAGTTTAGCAAGTCTTCTACTCGAAGTATACAGGTAAATATTTTATACATTCAAGTTATATTCGGTTTATTTTATTTCAAATTTCATATTTTTTCTAGCTATTCAGTATCAATTTGTTATAATTATCGAAATGGATATGCATTACTCTCATATTTGGAATATCATTTTTTGCTGTTTCAAGATTGGATTATAATATATCTTACTCTACAGTATTCGAATCTCCTTAGTTTTAAAGCTTTTGCTGGTGCTAGTTTATATTTTGGAATTTTTAGCATGTTTTTGATGGGATTTGTACCTCCAGGAATATTAACAGCTCTTATTGTACGTATTAGTAATGAATATATTTATAAAAAGGCTAGAAATCCTTGTAATCACAATATTTTTAAATGTTAGTTTTACAAAGATTTGCTTTCATGTGGCGAATAGGTAATCGCACATTATTCAGTTGAATAATTTCTTTTTTTATTTGAAAGTAATAGTTATGTGTAATTATTTTATCTGAGTGACTCGTATCTTACATTCGTCTTTCTATTTTTTAATTTCAACGTGTGGTATATAATACCGGTCCACGGATCTAACCTTGCGGAACTCCAACTTTAATTTAATAGTTAAGATATATTTTTGTTATGTCTTTTGTTATTTTTACATTTTAGCCATTTAATACACCAATTAGTGCGTCAAGTAAAGTGGTACAATTAATTAAAATTATTCAATTGGGAAATGCTGAATCGATAAGCTTGTTTACTTGGTTCATATCAGCATCTACTAATTTTAGTAAGTATAATTCAAATTACCAACTATAAAATCATTTCACAAAATACTTTAAACAAAAATGTTTATATTTCAGCACGAATTATTAGTATTTTAATGGATTCAAACGATCCAATATTATTATTGAATTTTGTAGTATCAACTATGCTTAGCACATCAATTTTACTGACTGCGTATTATTATAAGAGGAAAGCACATACCGATTAATTGCAAAATAATATGCGATCGATAGTTAGTAATATAAAGCCAAACTGAATTACATTTTTTTTTACATTAATATAAAAGGATAGAATATTTAATAAAAGAGGGCTAAATGAGACTATATCTTTTTACCTCTGAAATTTTTGTACCCAGAAATTGTATAATTTTTATTTTGCGTATCTTAAGTTTAAATTTGATTTTTACGTCTTGATACAAGTTTTTGAAGATTTATTATAAAAAATATCTAAGGAGGTCGATTAGCTTCTATTAAATTAGGCCATAAATGCATCCATAATCCCAAATCAACCATAAATCAATTTTTAAGCCATACATCATGACGCTTTAAAATTGCGAGAAATTTTTATTTTCATTTTAATAATAAAATTCCATTTCAATATTTGAAATTCTGAAAAACTTATAAGTAGTAATACTACTACTATAAGCACCTGAGTCACATTAATATCACCGTATATTACAATTCTTTAAATGTACAGTATATGACTAAGCTCAATTGAAATGGTGAAATAAATGGAGCCATACTTCCCCTGATGTAGAATGAAGAATTATGTTTTAAAAATAATTATAAAAACTCATATTGCAACTAAAAAAATTAAATTACGATAATCGAATATTCATAGTTTTCCTTCTTCCTCAATTTATTTGGAAAGTTATAAATTTAGTTTTACTACTTATTTATGTATTTTAATTATTCAAGTTGTGAATAACTCGGCACAATATGAAAAAACTTACTATAGTTTGAAATTATTATGCCCAACTTTTAATTTTAAAATTACTATTATTTAAAGACATTATTATCTGTGATAATAATTGATATTATAATAATTTTTTTTAATTCAGCCATTTTACATGTACAAATTATATTGAAAGAAATTTTTAAAAGTATTGTATTTAATACACTAAAAAAATTAATGTTAAGATTTACGATTCAGTAGATTTAACTAAAACCAATGCTAATTTTAAAATTTAGTAAAGAAGTGTTAAATAAGTTCTGGTACAAAAAATATTATTTACTTTTTAAATTGAATAAATTTACAATCACTTTATAATTTTTACTAAATTTTATGTTTTATTTTTGTTGTATGATTGAAAAATATATATTTTTTTAAATTATTTAATGTTTTGATGCCTTATGCCACCAGCATTTTTTAATATTTTTATTCCCAACATTAATTTAGTGTTGATCATATATATATAGTGGTTAAATTTTTTTCATAGTGAAAGATTAATTAAAGTCTTCTTACTCTAATTTCTCTAAATCAATTTCTTACTCGCCTCGGCAAATTAAAGTGTGACCAAATATTGGTAAATGCTGGTTCATAGTATAGGGTATCTATTCTTTGGAAATTTAGAACTTTCAAGTCATTGTTATTAACATGTAAATAATACAGACTTGCTATAACTCCAAACTTGCTTGTTCTAACTTGAAGTAAAATTTTTATATTTCTTCACTGCATAAATGGAAAAAGTTATTATTTCATTCCGTTTCTATTTACTTATATGTATATGAAGAAAAAAAAGCAGTTATTTAGAATTCTTAAAATTTTAGAAAAAAAATCTCCTTTCTAAAGTGTTTGAGTACACATCGTTCTTTGTAAACTAAGTTAGACAATCAGATATTTATGTAACCTATCATGCAGAAAACTTTGTGAATGCCGGTGTCTAAGTGAGTTGTCTTTCGCTTTTCTTGTATATATGTCCAACTAAACTTACTAAGAACATTGTTTCCAAATCATAACGATTGTTATTTCAGATGTTACGGTCTTAATAAATAAAGTTACATAATATTCTTTTTATGTTTTTACTACTTAAACGGTTTTAATGTTTCATATTATAAATTTGTATAATTTTAAGTAAAGGTATCTTTTAAATAAATGGATTGTTCATATTTATTTTAGTTTTTTATTTCATTATTATTTAATATTGCACTCACTATTAACCAAACTAATTAATTAATAAGCTATTTAAAAATTATTACAATAATCGCGCTAACGCTTACTGTTCACGAACTGCTTATCATATAAAGATGAGTAAGATGTTCTTTGAACACTAGTCTGTATATCTCACTCAGAAGTAAACAAAAACTGCATCTTCCTTGCTTCGACCGTGGCTGAGTGGCGGAGGGGGGTATGATTTAAAAAAAAAAATTCTCTCCCCTGATCTTGAAATTTCATTTTAAATCTATTGCAAAAAAACGCGTTTATCCATAAAGCAACGAGTGCAATAAGTAATTTTAGTTTTCCTGTTTTCCATTATCATTTATCATCAATTGCAAAAAATCCCATCTTCATGCCTTGCATTGAAAAAAATTGGTGTTTTTAATGATTTCCACCAAAGAGGAATTTAGGTCTTAGTTATTTCAGAAATTTTAAAATACTAAAAGATAAAATGGCATCAAAAATATTATATTATATACTTTCCATTAATGGAATATGAGATGGATAATTAAATGGTTAGACTATGTTCAAACATTTAAAAGTTCTAATTCAGCAAATTCTTTTTATTCACGAAGCGCCGATTGGTAATCTAATAACGATGCAAGGAGGAGTTTTTAGTTTATCTAATGATTATATGTTAAATAAAAAATTCTTAAAATAAATAGAACCGACTTCAAAAAAATAAACTTCGCTGTAAAAATTTATAATTAAATACTTCTATAAACAATTACCTGATCACAGGGGAATTTTGGTGCTCTCACTACTAAAAATTTGTTGTTTGAGTTATTAGTGGAGCGCCGTAAGGTTTATACCTCGGAATCCAGGGCCAGTAAATAAATCTTTTTATAAACTATGGCAATGTGTTTTTAATAGCATATAGAAAAATGTTAAAAAAAATATTTTGTCCGATCTTAATTTTTTAATAATTATTATAAATAATTATTATTTTTTTGGAGTTTTCCTTAAGTTATATTAGTGTAAAATTAGATTTTAAAAAGAAGAACTATTACAAACTTCATGTTGGGTCTCAAGGGACTGCAGGTATAACGATGAAGGGTGGGGAGGGGAATAGAGGGGGCAACAGCAGCTGTTGGGTGTTGTTAACGCGGGCCCTAGCAGAATAGTACACGTGACAACTTACTAGGCTTCATATGTAGTTGTTGTTTGCTTCGAAAAAAAAAAAAAAGAAAATAATTAAAAAATAAATATATTATTGTGGAGTGAGTGTGATAAAAGTTAATTACTCATGAGTTTTACAAACTTTGAAAATAGTGGCATAAATAGTAAGTATTTGTTTATTATTTATATTACATGCTTTTGAAAACAACTGTGAATATCCAATAGTATATTTTATAATAGATCGATCTTAAAAGTTCGAATGTAATGGTAAAATTTAATATATATTTGGAATCTGCATGAAATTTCCTATAAGATAGTGCTTACGCAAACAGTTGATTTATTTTTATGTATTTTATGCAGAAATAATAATTTAATTTATTGGAAAATAGTGAATATTCCGATTTTTTCACATTTTTGTTTAAAAAAAAAAAATTTCCAATCCTTACATCTGAAATTTTAATTAATTGTGATATAAAGGTTAGTTATTGATATTAGTAATATTTGTTGTTACAGCCTCGTATCAAAATGGGTGAACCATGCAATAGTGATAATATAAATAATGATTGCCTCATTTGTGACAAAATTGGATGTAGCTCTGAATTAAGCTCTGAGCTAAGAGATATTATAAAAGTCACTAGAGGAATACCAACACTGAAAGCTGCTTCTGTGGAAAGAGGGGATGGACTTTCTCAGTATTTAAATACTTGCGAATTTGTTTACGTGCATTCAGTATGCAGACAAAAATATATCAATAAAGGATGTATTAATGCTTATTTAAAAAAAAAGAACACCACATCAACATGTTCTCCAGACCGAGAAATT
>JAEMTY010000172.1:0-35214 GCA_020423425.1 Chrysopa pallens
AGTCTGCGTTAAAACTTGATTATAGCTGTTCCATTTTAGGGGAAGTGGACCGGTCACCTTCTGTTTTCAGGCCGTTGGCCAGTTCAGCCGCGATGGCTTTGAGTTTTTTCATCCATAATTCGCCTGTCTCCGTTGTTGGAGTGAACATATCAAAAACAGGCAATTACACAATTTAAATTACAGGTTCTTTGTGACACAATAATGATGTGTGTTTATGTTTTTCTCTTACATTGATAATATATCATCTACGCAGTCAATTAATTCTGTCGAAGCGTTGTTACTATCATGATGCTCTCTCCATTCTTTCATATGCGTTAATTCTAATTCATGACCTATATTGGACTGATATGTATATATATCACCCATTGCACTGATTGCATCAAATTTTACTTCATTATCATGTGCTTTAAGAAATACAGCGAATAAAACATCCCACAAATTTTTGACAATATCATTGTCAGCGATCACATCTCTTTTGTAAGGAGATGAAAAGAGATCGCTAATATTACCAATTAGTGATGATATTGTATTATCATTACTATTTAAGGCAATAGAAATCTGCATGGCTTTATTTTCTAAAAAACTATTATTCTTCATCTTATTTCACTCTTGGAATTTAGTTGGTGTTTCCAGAGGGCTGTTTGGATATCGAAAATTATTGTACGTCACGCCTGTTTTTTGAACAGGCTTATGTATAGCGATAGAGTGTACTCCCGCGTTATACGCCGTTTTCAGGGGATTTTACCTTAATCGGATAACCCAAATACGACACAGAAAGAGTGAAAACTTAAAAACGATATAAACTTACTTAAAATCAATGCATTACGCATCGATTTTGATTAAATAATACGCGTAACGTACAAATTTTTCCGATCTCCAAACCGATCTACGATTGTCCAAAAACACGTTTTTCCCTGAGCCTGCCGCTGACTATTTTGGAAAAATAATGATGGTCGAAGCAGGATATCAATTATAATTGATATCCTGCTTACGTTAATTAATTTGACTGTAGTCAATCGGGTCAAAATGTTTATTCAAGCATTTATCTATATGAGCAGCTAATAGCGGAATATCTTCAAACGCAAGCTGTCCATATTCTGGATAATATTTTTCAAAGCACCGTTTTACAGGTAAACACTCTAAATCCGCCTGTTTTTTTATATTTTCATCTGTGAATATAATTGGTGCAATTGTCCAATTATATTGATTATTTCTCTTTTTAAAACTAAATAAAACCCATCGTAAATTACCAGTAAAAGAATTTACTGAATCCTCTAATATTTTGATGAAATTGATGGGTACAGGTTCAATATTGCTATTGATACGAAAGTTAGTCGATGGGAGAATATTAACTCCATCATATACATAGGTATCAGTACAAAGAATATCGAGAGGATTAGCGCTCCTTTTTATAAAGCGGACGTCGACATTTCGCCACTCAATGATAACATATTTTTTTATAACTTCGATTATCTCATTTCCTACATTTTGTTTATTTATCATCTATTTAACCCTTTTGGTTTGTTTGAAATGATAAAAGGATTATCACTATTAATACTTTTTATATGCTTCTCCCAATCACCTTTAGGTATTGCTTGTTTTGATAATCTAGGGTCATAAATATATTTACCATCAGTATATACCTGATGATACGTCATATCATCTTTAATAACACCATTTTCAAAAATGGTAATTTCACCAAATCTATCTACTGGTTGAACTTCGATAATATGCCCCTCTCCACCCGCGGCTTCCAGTAATCTATCTGCAATTTCAGAGCAATCATAATTATCATTGTTTAGTAAGCTTTGATAATTAGGGTCATTCATCTTATCAAGTACTGCTTGATTAGGTGGGTAATCGGATGAAGTATTTCTTGAAGGCCTATTTAATCCGGGTAGTTCCTCACTTAAATACACGTAAATCGCCGGTATATCAGCTACCGGTGTGATCAGGATGTAGTCATTAAAATCCACATCCTCCGGGGCCGGTGTGGTCAGAATGACCGGGCCGTTATCATCATGTGCCTGAAACCCGCCGGAGCTGTCCGGTCGTTCCGGAATATAGGGGTTATGATTACCGGTATTCGTCGGCACATCCACCGGCTCAATATCACCGCCGGTATGCCAGCCCCTGCCCCCGAACTCATCCGGATGGGTTGAGGAAGTCAGTTCAACAAACTTATTATCTGTATCTACACCAAGATAAAGAATATGACCATCATCCAGCGTAAATTTATAAATCGTCGCCAGTGATTGCGGGGTTGACAGACCGTCTGAACGGTATGCCTGACTGCCGTTCCGGATTTCGTTTGCTTCAAATTCCGGGGCTTTTTCCCCCATACGCACCCGGACCTGATCGTTATCGCCTTCTGTCGCGAAAGACATCACATCCGGACGACCGGTTTCCGTATTTTCCTGATACCGGATCCGCACCCGGGTTGTCGCCGTGCCCCGGGCGCGGGCTTTTTCGGCCAGGTCTTCATAGGTCAGTGAATCGCCGTGATAGTAATTCGCCATCAGCACGCCTATCGGCAGTGCGTTGTTCAGCAGCGTCAGCATGAAAGGACGCCGGGGCTTTTCTTTCCTGACCGGCATGCAGGAAGAATCGTCGTCGTCGCCCCAGCAGTGAATCGCCACGGGTTTAACAGACGCCTCAGAGTCATTTAAAATGGCTTAAAAGAGAGGTGCTCATGAGCGGCAAACGTTATCCCGAAGAGTTTAAAATTGAAGCAGTCAAACAGGTTGTTGAGCGCGGTCATTCTGTTTCCAGCGTAGCAACACGTCTTGGTATCACTACCCATAGCCTTTATGCCTGGATAAAAACATATGGCCCGGATTCATCTACCCATAAGGTACGAGCAGATGCTCAGGCTGAGATCCGGCGGCTTCAGAAAGAGCTGAAGCGGGTTACGGACGAACGGGACATATTAAAAAAAGCCGCGGCGTACTTCGCAAAGCTGTCCGGCTGAGGTACGCCTTTATCCGTGACAACAACTGTTGCTGGCCTGTCCGTCTGCTCTGTCGGGTGCTGGATGTGCATCCAAGTGGGTTTTACGCCTGGCTTCAGCGACCGCATTCACGACGGCATTATGCGGACCTGAAACTGACAGGGCAAATAAAGCAGTTCTGGCTGGAATCAGGCTGCGTTTATGGGTATCGCAAGATCCATATGGATTTGCGGGATACCGGGCAACAGTGTGGAATTAACAAAGTCTGGCGGTTGATGAAACATGTCGGGATAAAGGCTCAGGTCGGGTACCGAAGCCCACGGGCGCGTAAAAGTGAAGCAAGCATCGTGACACCCAACAGGCTCCGGCGGCAGTTCAACCCGGAAGCGCCGAATGAGCGTTGGGTAACGGACATCACCTACATCCGAACTCACGAAGGCTGGCTGTATCTGGCCGTGGTTGTTGACCTGTTCTCACGAAAAGTTATCGGCTGGTCAATGCAACCCCGAATGACAAAAGATATTGTCCTGAATGCGCTTCTGATGGCCTTGTGGCGACGTAATCCTCAAAAGCAGGTGCTGATTCATTCAGATCAAGGGAGTCAGTATACAAGCCATGAATGGCAGTCGTTCCTGAAATCACATGGTCTGGAGGGAAGTATGAGCCGTCGCGGTAACTGCCATGATAATGCGGTTGCAGAAAGCTTTTTTCAGTTGCTGAAACGCGAACGGATAAAGAAAAAGATCTACGGAACGCGGGAAGAAGCCCGCAGTGATATTTTTGATTACATCGAAATGTTTTATAACTGCAGGCGTCGGCATGGTTCGAGCGATAAGATGCCACCGACTGCATATGAAAACCAGTATTATCAACGGCTCGGAAGTGTCTAGATTATCCGTGGCGATTCACAGCAGATAAAAAATTCACCCTCAAAATGATAAGCGGTGGCAGCGGTGAGTATTCTTGCAAAGTGATGTAATCATATTAGCCGAACTTAAAGGTGTTAGATAAAAACGGCCCCTTCACTTGGGGCCGTTATTAGAACATTCTGAATAATGTTCCTGGACCTATTTTCCTTTCAAGGACCATTATTATCTGCTCTAACTCAACACGAGCCTCAGCCTGAAGACCCAGACATTGAGAAATACCGTCATCATCGGTACTAAGCCTTGCATTCATGCTGATTCTGTATTCTTCATTAATTCTGTTCATGCTATATGAGTGAAAGTGAAGAGAGTCACCAAGGCTTGCTGGTTGATTTAAATGGGCAAAATTAAATTCACCGGCCATATAATTTAGCAAATGGTTCTGAACCACTAACACAAGCTTCTTATTTATATGTTCAAAAGTCTTCACTTTATGGTGCATCTGAACCAAAATCGTTTTGGCCGTCATCTTCCAGTTCATACCATATGTACTTCCTAAGAATTCACCCTCATCATTTCGAGCAACGTTAACCTCTCTCAGAAAACGTTGTCTTTCAGGCCAAACAGTCCCTGTGGTATCCATAGTTTGTAACTCAATACCAACGAAATCTCTTACTCTGTTATTCCTTACAGAAACCAAAAAGAAGTCTACACTACCACCGGGAATTCTAACTTCCGGAACTACATGTAGTTCATTCCCAGGTTCATGGTTGGTCAGCAAATGTAAGCAATCCGCAAAAATCTGCCCCCTCTCCAACAGTCTCGCAGGACAAATCATGACTGGCTGAGGATCCCTGCCATATAGTACAGTACATGTACCAATAGCGAGGCTAGGATCTGATTTTCTAGTTTTGTAACACACCCTTTGTCTAAAAGGGCAATGTTGTTCCTGAATCACACGCTCCCAATTTTGAGCTGAGTGCGTATCTAACCCAAATATTTCTATGATTTTGCTCATTTTAATAACTTGAACCTTTCCGTAGTAAGTTTTAAATAGCTTTCAGATATATCAATTCCCACAGATTTGCGCCCCAACTCATATGCAGCAATCAATGTTGAACCAGTGCCAGAAAATGGATCCAGTGCTATCCCATTTTCTGGACAAGTAGCTAAAATCGGAATTCTACAAAGATCCAATGGGTATGCTGCAAAGTGGGATTTCCTCTTCTGAGTATCCTCAGGCAAAATATCCCAAACATCAGCGGGCTTACTGCCCTTAGGGTGATAACGCAGAAAATAGAACCCCTTATCCCTGAGTTCTTTTGCCCTTCCAGATACCTTCTCACTTTCTGAATGAGTGGTCCTTTGTTGTCCACGGATGACCATTCTGAAATCAGAAAACTTTCCAACTGAAATGTCATCAAGCATACAATTCAATGCTGATAGAGCATTAACTTTCTCTTGTGGAGTTAATGTCGTGGATAATTCTATTTGTCTTTTATATCTAACACCAGAGACACCGGTCGCTGATACCACTGATCCATTAACTACTTTGGCATCCCTAGGTTTAGTACGAATTGCGTCAGCGTTGTAGTAGTAACCTTTATTTTTCTTAACGAAATGGAATATATTCTCGTGCACATTACCAAGGCGGTCAGCACTATTATCCATGCCGCCTTTCAACTTGTTCCAAATGACACTATTCCTAAGAATCCATCCTTGGTTATCCGTTAGCTCAAAAGCTACACGCCAAGGTAACCCTAATAAAGCTTTATCTTTATATGTGTCACCAAGATTCAACCAAAACGATCCTGTTGGCTTCAAGACTCTCTTTATCTGTAAACAGATTTCAGCCAAATTTCTTACAAAGTCCATAGGATCAATTTCTAATCCGATCCCTCCATTCTCATACTCTCGTTTCCCCCAGTATGGAGGAGAAGTCATGATGAAATCGATAGAATCAGAAGGGAGCTGCGCCAGAACGTCCAGAGCGTCTCCGCACATCAAAAGCGGGGAGCATCCTTCCGCATGTTTGTAATGAGTCAAAGCCTCAGAGAAAGAATCATGAACACACGTTGTCTTTTTCTCATAACCTTCTGTTACTGTGTGATTTTCAAATTCAAAATCTAAGTTCTTTTCCATCTAGCGATACCGTACGACATTCATAAGGGAGTTGATTGCCTTAGAGGATACCATTTTCCAGCTCAGATTTCTGTCTTCACTCGCTACAAAGCCTTAGTAGAGCTGATGTTGCTATATAGTACAGAACAATGGTACATTCGGAATCTAAGCGCACAGGTAACTTGCTGTTATTCGGTTATTTTGTTGCTCAGGCAACGAATCCTTGGTTCGATTCCGAGTCCGGGCACCACTAATTCAGAACCTGCTTGTCAGTTAAACATGATGTTATTCTGACAGGTAAGGAAAAGAGCAAAACAAAACGTATCTAACATCGTTAACCGCGTTTAAATGAAAGCTCTTAAGAAAACAGACTTGTTTGCAGCAAGTCTGTTTTTTTATGCGTGCGATCTTTACAGATCTTCTCCGTCAAAGTCAAACTTAGTCTGTTCATTCCTCCTTTAAGCGCTACATCAGCTCGGTTTCCAGAATATCCCGCAGATTATCAACACTTTCATCAATGTATTCCAGTGTCGATACCAGGCTGACATGACCCAGCAGACGCTTTACCACGTACAGATTGCGCTCCGGTGATTTCATCATGTGAGTGGCAACGGTGTGTCTGAACCGGTGCGGAGAGATAGTAAAATTGCATTCCCTGGACAATCGCCGGAAAAATGCCCGTAACGGCCCTTCATCCATCAGTTCCGGATATTTGTATTAAAGCCGTTTTGGCCTGAAACACCCAATGAGCTCTGAACAAAAAATACGCTAATTTATTATTTGCAACAAGCCCCCAAATGAGACAGAAAAACTGTCTCACCGGGTTGCCTGCTTTGGGTCTACTCAAAAAATACCATTCTTAATATTTTCGAAAAAATAGATGTTTCAGAATAAATTTACCCCTGACGCATCCGTCAATTATCTATTAGCCCAAGAATGATCATAACCATTTATTACAGACCTTCCCAGGTTGAGCATTTTATTTCTTGGTTCATGTAGTAATTTCGCCTCATCCACACTTAATTTCTGCTTTTTATCATTGAATACATCTTGCTTAATTTTTTCCCAATAATTCAGAAAAGCAGGAGAAGAAAATGGTACTACATCATATAGTATCTTAGTGAATACATCAGGCCCTGCAAGTTTAAAAACATTTTCCTCCCCATTTTTATAGTTCTCAATTGCTAACCCAAGTGTCTTGCTGATGACGGGATGCTTTTTTGCAGCTGCAATTGGTGTATTAGGAACTGCATTAGTTTTAGAACCGTCAGGTGTAGCACTATATTCGCGCTTGAAACCTATACCTTTTGGGAATGAAAGTGATCCAAATGGTTTGATCGGTGTATCATCTATGTCTTTATAAATGCCCCCCTCGTTTTCCAACAAGTGAAGGCGTAACAAATCACTTGCCTGAGCATATTGTTTTTGCTTTACCGTTTCTTCGTAATATTTAAAGGCTGGATGAGAGCTTATGTCTGAAAAATAAGGTAACTCCCTCAAATCCATAATTTTCACGTTACTTCCGGAAAACCGCTCCACTAAATAATCTTTTGCAGTCTCATGCCCGACAATGCCACTATCATAAATAATCCTGGTATTATAGTCAGGGTTCTGACTTGCTGTTTTAAGTGATAAGTCAACGTTTTTTTCGGATATATTGCCTGTCCCAATCCATATCATATGTATTATTTTTGGTATGCTCACATCATTCAATATAGAAAGTTCCTCCTTCATCTTTTCATTAAACCGTTGTTGCGCCGAAGGTCCACAGCATGAAAGAAAGGGGAGCCTGCCATCATTATCCTGCATGGAAACAGGATTATTCCGCACCATTCTGAACAGGTTCAGCCCGTCCACCGTCCCCGCCGGGTCCGCACTCAGCCACCGTCCCGCCCACGGCTGGTAGTACCGGAACCCGTAGTAGTACAGCCCTGTCGCGTCACGCTCCTTACCCGAATAACGCACGGTTTTGTAATCCGCTTCCACCGCGCTACGAGCCGTCCAGACCGCCGTCCCGCCGTACGGGTAGAACTCCTCCATGCTTATGACATTCCCGTTCTCGTCCAGCTCCAGCCCGCTGCTCCCGGTGAGGCTGTCGTAGCTGTAGCGTAGCTGGTCATTGCTGACACCCTCCGGCGTACCGTTCTCCCAGTACAGAACCCGCACCTGCGCCCGGCCCGCCTCGCCCGCGGTAATCACCTGCAGACTCTCTGTTTGCATATCGCCAGATTGTGTCGTCCGCAACTCCAGTCCCGGCAGGTACTGCGCACGCTGTGTCTGCGTGCTGTTTCCGGTTTTTTGTGTGCTGACCTTCAGGAGGCGCTGGCTACCCGCGTCATAGCGGTAGTTTTCCCGGTCACCAGTATCACCCTCGCGTACCACCGGCGTAACCTTCAGCAGCTCGTTCCGGTGGGTCCATACCAGGCTCTGACCCGGCTGCAGCTGTTTTTGCTGTCCGCCCGCCCTGAACAATGCGTCCACGTCTGCCGGGTTTTCCGTCAGGGTGCTCAGCACCCCACGGTTACTGCGGTTGCTGATGGTGATATTTGTGGTGTAAGTGTTGTTTGTCGCGGGCGCGCTGTGGCGAATTTGCGTCAGGTTGCCGGCTTCATCGTAGCTGTAGGTGCGGGTATAGTTTGTGTATGCGGAACCGTCTGCGGGGAGGGAAACGGTGGCTGAGGGAAGGTTGCTGCCCTGTTGTCCGGCATTCGCCATCTCGCGCCCGGTGGCGCGAACCAGTTGGTAGAGACTATCGTAGGTGTAGATGTTTTCCGGCACCACTTTCTGGTTGCGCCAGAAGCGGGTCTCTTCTGCGTCGTTACGGACGCTGAGCACGTTGCCCACCGGGTCATACTCATAGCGCAGGTCCTGCAGCACCTTGGCACCGGAGGCGTGTCCTGCCGGACGTTCCGTTTTAATTCCTTCCAGGCGCTGCGTCTCGGCTTCATACGTGTACGTGGTCACCACGCCGTTGCCGTGCACCTCGCGCAGCTTCTGTCCGGCGGCCGAGTACGTCAGAGATCTGACGACAACCTGTTCTGTGCCGCCATTCAGGGTCAGCCAGTTGCCCGACAGCAGGCCCGCCACGTCGTACGCCACCCGCTGCATATTACCCTTCGCATCCGTGGTGGTCAGCACTGCCCCGGTAGCGTCGGCGGTGGTCAGGGTGGTAAACACCTCGTCACCCAGCAGGGCATTCCATGCGGTGGTATCCCCGTCCTGCCAGTCAGTCACGATGTCAGGATTGTCTGCATCCTTCAGCAGGCGGCGGGTGACGGAGAGCTGCACACCGGTCAACGCTATGCTGTTCGTCTGTACCAGCCCGGCCGTGTCGTAGTGGCTGACGCAGGCACCGGCCAGGTTCAGGGCTTTTTCTGCGGCCGTGTTGCCGGCGTACACGAAACGTTCCGTAATGCGGACAGGCTCACCGTTCACCTGCTCCGTAATACTTATCGGGCGTCCGGGCAGAGTTGCGTCCTCATACTGCCAGGTACGGGTCACCGCCAGGCTTTTGTCCTCTGTGCCATCGTCAGCGGGGCGGATATTACTGATGGTCATAAACGGCCGGCCTGCAGCGTCGCTCCGCGCCACGGTGATTCCGGCGTCAACGCTGACGGTGTGCAGGACACGGCCAGCCAGGTCGGTCTTGTAGCTGAAGTTCATCAGTCCTGCGTCGTGCAGGCGCGGGTCAGCGCAATGAACAAGGAAGCCACGAGCATCGTACCAATGGCGGGTGATGCGCTCAGTGGTAACGTCCGAGAGGCTGGGATGGTGGTAGTACACGATATCGCGCACAGCCAAGCCGCGGTTATCGAGGATCGTAACCGTTGGAGTTTTGCTGAAAAGGAATGTCTCCATAAACCTCTCCTATCTATTTTTTAAAGGGAAAATTTGTAAAACGCTCACCTATCTTCGACTGAATTGGCTTACGTCTGCGTGTTATTTTCATCTTCATAGACCACAAACCATGGCATGAACAGCGTCTGACGCAGCCAACCTTTTGCCGTTTTTACTTGCCATTCACGCCCTACCGGGTCGTAATAATGGGTATCGGCATACAGATCTTTACGGGCACGGTCATCGCACACATACTTCCAGCTATCCAGAAAATAGGGCTGGTATGTGCGCACAACTTGTCCCTTGTTGTCATATTCAGTTCGCCCTGTTACCCCCCAGCGGAAAGCCGTTTTCGTGACAGCTGGCGTTTCATCCGTCCCCATGACCAGTGAGCCGTTTTCTGTAAGTTGCCAGGCTTCTCCATTTTCTTGACGGGTGGCAACCTGTAGTACCCGACCAAAACCATCGCTGAATGTCACTTGTTGTCGGATTTGTTGTTTGTTATCGCTATCGTAGCGATCTGTGCTCAGCGTCACGACATGTGGCGGTAATTTTTCCGCCCCCGGACGCACCCAGCTGTCGGTTACGTACACAATACACTGTGTCACAGGAAGCGGTGCAACAAGTGCCAGTGCAGCCTCTGCACTTTCAGGAATGTCCATTTTAGCGTCACTGTATCCCGTTATTACACCGCTTTCCGTACCGCAAAAGCGGAGTGTTGTAACCCGTCCCAGAGCATCCATAGTGACAGCCTGTACATTATCGTTCACATCGATTACCCTGATTGGTGTTAGAAACCGCCAGTCATACTCTGCAGTGGTAGTCAACTCTGCCGCATCTTTCTGTTGTGTGATCACACAATCGTGAGTATCCCTAATAACTGTCATCGCACCAGTCAACAGGGTATTGCTAAACACCACTGGCAGATAAAAATGTTCTGCCGGTGCGTAAGTCGTGTATCCCCGGCGCACCACCAACAGATTTTTATTCTTCTCACTGTTTTGCGGAAATAGGTAATCAGTGGCTCGGTAACCGCCTTTTTGGATAAGCTCATCCTCGCTGAGATCAACAGATGACAGGTTGATCATGTTTTCATCCAGCACTGCGGTTTCAGTAAAAGCCTGACGCGGCGGAAAGGCCGGTATATCGGTGGTTGCTTTATCACAAAGATCCCAATATCCGGTTCTCTGCTGGCCGGCAAAAGTATATATCTTCCCGGCATCGATAGGACTATTACTGCTGAGAAGATATTCCAGTGTCACTCCGCCTTCCGGCACGTTATTATCGATAAAAATATTCTGGCGTACCCCCTTCGCAAGTCCTGTGACCCAGTGACTGTTATCCGTGTTCGTCAACGTATGCCAGCAGAATTGCTGAACCGTCAGGTAGAGAGTTTGCTGTTGCTCATCAAAACTGGCGGAAAACAGCCCGTCAGGAAGAGTGTCAGGGTATGGGCCGGGGAGCACCTGATTCCGGCGGGGATAGCTGACGGTTACCTGCTTCATGGGCTGACCGTACTTATCCGAGAACAACAGTATTTGCTGACTGCATTGAGGGTCACTGCTGACCCGCTCATAGGTGTAAGTCCTGTTTTCTGCCATTACCGGCCAGACAACAGGATACGTGCCGGTTTTCTCAATAAGCCGTACCTGAGGACGATTTTCCGTGACGGTATAAGGGATGGTCGCCTGATGACTGTTATCTGCCCCATACAGCTCACTGCGTAATAACATTCCTTTCTGTCCGCGGTTCAGCCAGAACAGAGTAGGGTCATTTAACAGGGTGAGAGCATTCAGAATATATACCTGTTCCTCTTCCCCATTTCCGGTGGTGAAACGGAAGATAAAATGGTCAAAAGCTTCCGCATCCCCTTTCCAGTATTCATCAGGTAAATGTTTATCAACAGCGGTCATTCCGGAGGCGTACCAGTTACGGCTGACAGAAGGATGACTGATAACGTCTGATGTTCCCCGTCCCGCAGTGATGTCAGTATCACTTATCTCCACAAAACTGAATCCGCGGAATTCTTTCTCCCGCCCATCCCAGACACCATGCCGATAACGTATCGTACTGCACAGCTGATTACCCGAGATTTCATCCGTTATCACAGTTTGCCGCAGGGTTTGCAGGGAGAAGGGCAGGTAACAGACCGGAACTGGAATACCGTCTTTTATCGCCAGAGCTTTTTCATCCAGCCAGAATTGTGCTGAGCTGCGGTAAAACAACGTATGGTTTGCGCCCATGCTATTATTCATTTTATTCAGCAACCATGGTTTTTGTTCTGACAGATGACAAATCCAGCTGCGCGGTGTTGGGTGCGGAATCGTCAGTATCAGGCTGGCCACGCCCAGCCCCTGAATATCGGCCAACTGCAGGCTGCAGGTGAGGCCATAATGTACGCCGTCCGGCAGATTTACTTTGAACGGTGCGGCAAAACGATTACCACTCTGATTAATATAAATTTCCAGCCCGTCGCCCAGCACATAAACCAGGTCAGTGGTGCCGGAGCCGTCAATATCGGCCAGATAAAGTTGTTCAGGATTAAACCTCTCCGGTGGCTGACTGAAGCCGGAAAGATGAACCGGAGGGCCAAAATGCCCGTGACCTAAATTTGGCCAGTAGCGTACGCCTTCCGCCCGTATTTCTGTCAGATGCTGCTGACCGCTTCCGGCCATATCACTGAAAGCAACCATAACCCCGGCGTCCGTACCGGGTACCGGGAGTGTGACCCCTGCGGCCTGCATGGCATTTTGTGCTTTCGTCCATCCCTCGCCGTTACCACTGTAAAACCGCACGCTTTTCGGTCCGATAAGTGCCAGGTCGCTGAATCCGCTTCCGGTAATATCGGTCAACAGCGCATGCGGATGAAAATATTCGGCTGGCAGGGTGGCAAGAGGAATAAAGCGTTGCCATTCCTGATTAGGTGTCCTCTCATAACTACCCGCGATACCCGGCGTGGTGACCACCCATTCCAGGTAGCCATCACCATTTATATCAGCCAGGGTAGCACCCTCACGCAAACCCGGAATGAACGGCAGCACTCTGGAGTTCTCCCAGGTAACAGCATCCGTTTCAGCCCCTGCCAGCCGTTTCGGTGCTCGGTATTGCCAACCGTTCCCGTCCTGATACAGGATACCCGCGATACCTTCACCGTTCAAATCCACTACCTGATAAGGTTGCTGGAGATTAAACCCGTTCATATCTTCGCGTAATTGCCACATTACGTCGCCAGATGTCGGCGGTGTAAAGGATTGCCACCCGAAGGTTAGCGGTGGTAGCTTGCATACTTTACCGTCCGACCCGTACGCCATCTGCTGTACCCGGGTCAATGTGCTGATGGCCGGAGTTTCGTCATAATTGAGCAGAATGCGTGATACCAGCTCCGGATCTGCATTGCTTTTTTCTTCCCCGGAAAGAACGGCAATACGGTGAAATACCAGTACCTGACGGCAGAGCCGGCGCGTACGCACTGCAAATCCGTATTCATAACCGGAAAAACTATCCTGACGGCAGAGCCAATCCCCGTTGCCGGGTGTCTTCCAGGCGGGTGCTGTGGCCGGATCCGTGCCCCGCTCGCCGTAATCAGTCACGACGAAGAATAACCAGTCTGTGGCGACTGGGTCTGCAACCAAGCCGGGTAACGTACGTCCTGCCTTTTTATTGCCATACCATACCGCAACAGGGTAACGCTGTGCCGTCACGCCGGGGTGTGACGATATTTCGGTGGCGTCACAGCCGGCGTCATCTTCAGCACGGTACTGCCGGTAAATTTGCTCACCGTTTGGTGATACCGATGATTCCAACAGCCAGACTGCCGTCTGTGACGGATCCGCAGGATGACTGATACGAGCCTGCGTGTTACGGCCGAATAAGTGCACCTGTCCGTCCGGTTCATATATGACCCAGAAATTTTTATCTGTATTTTTTTCAGGGGTCCAGAGCTCCAGTTTGCTGAAGGTGGTTTCGATCCTGGAACGATACGCGCTGACAGTAAAAGTACTGCCTAAATTGAGGCTCAGTAGCATAGTCGTCGTGCGGGTTTCTGGTTTTCCATCATCAGTCAGTACCGGCACAAGCACTTCCCCGTCCGGTCCGGTATATTCATCTGTGCCGTCATACGATGGCACGCCTTTGTGTGTCCGCAGACGAATGGCCGACAGGTTCAGCCCCCAGCCCATACCGAATACACCATTCCCGTTCCTGCTGTGATAACTCAGCATGAGTGAAGGTGCATAACCCCTTCCGGCACTAACGGGTATCGGAATGCTTAGTGTGGCGGCACCGTCCGGCGCCGCAGCTGCAATGTTACCTTTAAGGCCGCTTATTGCTCCTCCGCCGGAAGGCAGGGAAGGGGGGGCCAGACGCAGTTGTTCTGTATTTTGATTTTGCATAATATATTCCCCACAGGCTCCGGCTCGGGGAGCCTGATACCGGAAGTGACTAAAGGAAAATGGTGTAACGGATATGCAGAATGATGTCCGCCAGGCTCAGCAAAAGTGCCTTCTGACGGCCGTCTATTTGCGGAAAACTCAGTGTCAGCGTACCGTTGTCATTGACCGGAATACCTTCAAACGGCAGCAAGCGACTGTCATTAAAATCTAACTGGAACTGACCGCTGTCATTCATACCGTGCGAGACTGCCAGCGCATTGCAGCCCCCCGGCATGACTATGCTGCCGCCGTAACTGAGCACCGCTCTCACATCTTGATAGGGGCCGACCAATGCCGGCAGGGTTACACTGATTTGCTTTATATTGCGGTAACTACCCAAAGCGGAAGGATAATCATCATTAATCTTCAGGTCTGAAAGTTTCAGTTTGGCATGCAGTTGCTTGTCATTTTCAGTCACGGAGAGGCTGTTGGTATTTGGAACACCTGCACTGCCCTTACCTGCCTCCACGAAAGCCGTTATCTTCTCTACCAGATTAAAAGCACCGGAGGGAAGCCCTGCATACACTTCCGACAGGCAGACTGTACGTACCACTTCTTTCTCCCGCTGATCTTTTTGCAACCAGCTCTGCTCCATCTGTGTCAGGTTCAGCATCAGCGTTTCACCGGCCATCAGGCCTGCGTAAGTTCCCTGCCAGACCCCGGGACGGATAAAGGAGGTTGAATCAGCTCCGGTAGCCCACTTATACGCCTCCTCCGCCATCAGGCAACGCGAAACCGCCAGGTCGTAATACTGGTAGTAGATAGCAGACAGTTTACCGCGTAACCAGCTATACAGCGCCTTACTGGTGAATTTGTTCTGCAGAAACATCATCTGTACTTGAGTCTGGGACTGCTGCGTTTCCAAATAGACTTTTTGCAGCATTGCCCCCTCACGGCGCACAGCCAGTACAGCCAGCTGTGCGCGTATCTGTGCCACATCAGACTGTGCTGCATCACGCTGGATTTTCCATTCCTGACGGCGTCTGCGATATATTTCAGCCTGACTGATGTTCTCTGCCGCTGCCCGATTTGCGCCCGCGCCAATCTCAGTGCCATGGCCAACTGCCCGCGAAATACTGCCATACTGAGCACCACCACAAGCAAAACCATAAATATTCGGCAGCGAATCCAGCGCGGCGGCAACGGTATAAGAGACGGTGGACGTGGTTGACAACACAAAGGCAGAGTGCGCCAGTGCCATAGATTCTTTTTCACCGGCACTGACGTCCTCGTCGTACAGCGTTGTGTAACTGTCAAGGCGGGACTGCGCACCACGGAGTCTCTCCTCAAGAGTGGCTTTATCCTCATCAATTTCATGGAGAGTAGTATTTTTCAAAGCGATACTCTGCAACATCAGTTCAGCACCCTGGGTCTGCAGGAGTTCGGTCATTGCCTCCGCGTCCTGACTCACGGACAGGCTCAGAAGCGAACTGCCGAACTGTGACAACTGGTTCACTATGTTACGGGCACTGTCCAGTATTACCGGGAAACGATATAAAGGCATCACCGCAGGCGGAAAATCCTGGCTTCCTGAATAGGTATTCACCGCTGCGCTGAGTAAAGCGGCGGGATTTGCCGGCTGAGCATAAAGAGAAAGTGACAGTGGATTTCCCTCAATAGACAAATTGTGACGCAGGTTGTGAAGGCGCTGTGCCAGCGTTTGCCAGTAAGCGGTCAGCTTTTCATTCGTCTGGGGAAGGAACAACTCCGTCAGGGAGTTAGCGGTACGTAATTCACCGGAAGCCATCTGCTGACGCACTATTATCATGGCTGTTTGCCTCTCATTCTGAACTGTTTTACTGGCGGCCTCTTTCAGCGACGGATTTTTCCAGTCAACATCGTGCGTGGCGTATGGCTCACCACCCAGCATATCTAAAGCCTGGACATACCACATTTTGGCTTCATTGAGCGCGTCACGTTCGAGCTGACGATATGCCATGTCACCGCGGGCAATCAACAGGTCAAGCCAGCTCATAAAGGTCGCCAGCTTATAGTGCATCGGGTCAGCCTGTGCCACGGCATCGGGGTCCACAGAGTCCAGCTGGTCAGAATGCCAGCTGATTTCGTCTTCCAGTGGGCGCACGTTCCATGTGTAGCTGGCCGGCTGCCCATTAGTCAGGTAGCCGTCCGGAGACCAGACGTACTTAATCCACTGCGTCGCTTCGGTAAATTTATTTTCAATAAGCAAGCGCTTAAAGACCATCATCGGAACGTAGTAGAACATCTCCCAAAAGTAGATAGCATTCGCGCCATTGAAGTCCATTGGTTCAGGCAGACTGCCTTCCTTGTCCGACTGAATCGATGGTTCAGGCAGATACTGTGTATCCATCGACAAAACAGCGTTAATCCCTAAATTTGCACGTTCAATCAACTGTCTTGCAAACAATGTATTCACTCTGATACGGTCATTTCCGTACTGGAGATATTGTGCGCCTTTACTGGTTTGCCTGAGTGGAATGACAACCATGTTTTCAGTGATCTGACGAAATAGCTTCACACCACCAATGGAACGCCCCAGAGATTTTCGGAAGTCTAATTTGTCAGAGGGAACAGCATTTGTGATAAATTTAATTGAAAGAGTCTCTTTGTCGCCGAATTGATTCAGAGGTATATCTATTTCTTTGTTTCTAAAAATAAATGTCGAGTTATTTAAACTATATTCGGTCTTGTCGTCAGGATGAAAAACAGAAATAGTTTCATTTTCAGCTGAAATGGTCACGTCCTCCAAATTAATTTTAGTGTATAACGTTTTAAATTCGGAGAATTTAAGCTCGATTTCCGGAGGGAATAAATTATTAGCTATGTTGAGTCCTGAAAAAACATATGTATTATTTTTACGATCGCTTTTTAATATATCTTTCGTAAAGAGATTATTGCCAAGGATTTTACAATTCGGGAGAAAGATATCCAACGGAAAATCATTTTGCAATTCATTAAGGCTATTATCACTTTGACCAGCATACACAAATTCACCGTGTAGATAAGTGCCGAATGCAGGGTCAATAGCTATTTTGTAATCAGCTCCATCATGCATCATGATACAGTTATAATCATGCCTGGATATATAAGAATAATCAGTTCTTTCTGTGATGAACGGAACCTCAAATACATCATCCATTTTGCCTATCTTATTAAATAAATCAATCTGACCTTTGGTTTCCCCCCCGAAATACCGGATTGACACTTTCGCATCAAAAGAAAATGTAAACATCTTTTTATTTTTTGGATCTTTAAAAAAACAGGAGCCGTCAATTATCTTAAATTTTAGAGATGTATAACCATTATCTCCCCACCCCGTAAAACTGTAAAACGAGGAAGGAATATATGTTACTTCATCATTCCCGCCCGCGTAAGGTGTATTCAGTCTGACTTCATCAACTGTATCAAACTGTGAGCGGACATAACCAGACATCATTACCATGTCATCTTTTGGAATATCTTTAACTACGCCATCCGGGAATAAATTAATTCCGTATATTATGGTTGGGGTGCTGTCTTTTTTCAGATAAAAACAGATATATAACATATCCGGCCCGAAATTGTTTGCACAATACATTCCTGCCCCGTCAATATCGTCAATACCACCATCCGATAAAAGACTGATTTTATCGAGTGCAATAGATATCGGTGAACTCCATGTTCCATCATGCTGAATATGCGCATACTTCAGCTCATAATCAACAGATATCTCTGTAAACTCCGATCCCTTCATCTCGGCCAGTTCTTTGCTTTCAACCCACACAATATAGAGCCTTGACTGAAAGATGACCGGACGTATCAGATTGTTTTCCGGTGTCATTCCCACCGTAATTTTTTTCCACTCTCTCCAGGCGTTGGCAGGAAGTTTACCGTCGGATAACAATCGGATATCTGCTGAACGCCAGTAGTAATCACCTATAGCCGATTTTCCGATAAGGTAAGTCGTTCCGTCCTGAATGATGCTGTCGTGATAACCGCTGGTGATATCAAGATTAGCGATCTCCTCAAAGCGGGTCATATAGGTTTTAAACGCATCTTCCACGGTATCACGGGTCAGCGGACCCTGGCTGAGTGACTGCAGCATTTCGTCCATCATGCTGGTCTGCCCGATACGCAGTGTCGGGTCAATGTAATTTTCAGGGAAGTAAACGAGCCGAGAGACGCCCGCCCAGGTGCTATAGCGCTTGTTATACGTGTCCCAGTCATCGCTGAAGAATGCTTTTGATTTCTCTGTGCTGACCACGCCGCTTTCCTGCCCGCTCAGCGCGCGGTTTACATACAACTGAACGCCGGCGATGGCTTCTGCAATACGGGTGGTTTTTATCTGCGCAGAAACCTGATTATCAATCAGTAGCCAGCTGTACAGCGTGTCGCGGCTTACCACCCATTGCGGTGAGCAATTTTTGATAACGTAACGGCTGGTCGCCATACTGAGTTTCTCTTCCAGCGTTGCGTTCAGCTGAGTAGTCTGCTCCATATCCAGCCCGGCCTGAAGAAAGCGTCCCCCGGTGGTCCATTGCTCATATGATACCTCTTTAGTCACATCAAGAAGTTCGGTAAGATACGCCACATTTGCCGGTGTGATAGCCAGGATAGTGGCGACATCCAGCCACTCCAGAGCGGCACTCAAGTCTGTCCAACAGTAAAAATACGGGTGCCCGGAACACTGCGCCAGTGCCTGAGCGAGGGCTTGTTCATCAAGGCTTAGTGCCGTGGCCAGCGTATTGACCGACAGATTATTTTTTTCAGATGCGTCGTTGCCACTCAGAGAGGTCAATATCTCAGCGGAATATTGACCGCAACGAGCGAGTAAAGCGTGCAGTTGTGTCAGCTTATACAGTGTGTCGATATTGTGAGCCAGCAGAGTGGTATTCTTTTCGAAAATGGAAGGGTGTGACACCACCCATAACAGCTCTCCGGCACTCAACCCGTTATAACGCACAATCAGCGCCAATTGCCCCATGACCTGGCAGTAAACCACCATTTTTTGAGTTTCAGTATCTGTCCGGGCATCTTTGTTAACCAGATTAAGGAAGCCCGTAACTGTCAGCTCCTCAGGTTTCAGCTGACTCAGCCACTGAAGGACTGCCTGAGCTGTTTCGACCGAGTCAAGTTGTGTCGCCGCAGCAATAAATGGCGCTGCGGCAGTGATGGATTCAGCCTCACTGACCTGGTTAGTAAGACCATTTTTCAGAGTGGCAACCAGATTCTCAATCGCCGGCGTCAATGTGTCACTGAAGTTGTCTGTCAGCATCAAATGCAGCTCACTGACTGTCCAGCCCATATCCGTCAGCCACTGTGTGAGTCTATCAATATAACTGACCAGTTCGGAAAATTCCTGTTGGGGTATGCTGCCAATCGGTTTTGCATCGAAAGGTGGAACCAGTAAGGCGAGTAGTGCATCCAGTTCTCTTACTGTCAGGCCGTGCACATCCGCCAGTAATTTAATCCTGTACAAAGTCGACAAGTTGCTGACTGAGCAGGATAAATTCCCGGTTGCACTTCCGGTGGACAGTAACGTGAGCGTGTACAGCTCTGCATCATTGACACCAAAAGCCCGCTTTATAACGCTTTTAGTAAACGTATTCTTGTTGTTTTCGCTGGGTTGCAGATTTATCGTTTCGTTATTATCCGCAGTAAATTGTTTGTTATCCAGCATCGGGGTGTTAAACAAACGGGTGAAAAGGCTGTCCTGGCCAGGGCTGTCTATCTGTCCGATATTGGCACCAGCGAGCACAAGGGTAGTCGGTATATCAATTCCGTAATGGTCTGAGTAATAATTCACAAAGAAAAATCGCTCAAGTACAGCTGGCGTGATTTTTTTATATTCATTATCACTTTCAACAACATTAATAATTTCTTTGACATTGACACCTGTGGCTTTATAGAGACGAATAAATTTATTGAATTTTAATAATGATTTTTTAAATTCATTATCATTAGTCTGGTTCTCTAATGAATAATCAGGCCCCCCCACATAAAAAAGCACTTCATTTAATTCATCATAAGACAGGCCGTACCAGTGAGCGAGATATTCGCTGTTCAAAAATAAGCCGATGAACTCATCGCCAAAATTTTTCTTTATTTGCGCATCCAGCTGAGCTGAATCACTCTCAATGGTTTCTGTCAGAATAAGATTTAATTCCGGGCTGACATCTGCATGAATACCAAGAAGCCGGGTGGAACTGACTAATGTGGCCACGGCAGGATTGCGATTAAAGGCTTCGAGTTTCGGGTCCCGGAGTATGATGGATTGACGGCTCACTTGATAAGGCTGATGATAAGGGGTATCTACTGTCTGACGATAAACAGATAACATCTCCATTGTCTCATCATACTTTTTTTTACAATGGGACATGGTTTTATCGATAAGTAATTCGTTTGATAGTGCAAGGGTGGATATCTCATCATCCAAATTCAGCTGAGAAAGTGTAATTGAAGCAAAATCGGGACGACGGGAATCGAGATTAAACTCAGAAGTATCAGGGTGAAGCGGTTTTGCTTCCCGGTAAAGCTCCGTGAGGTATGCCGCGGGTGAAAACATTGAAGCCACGGAGTCAGAGTTAACAAAACTGAGCGCACGCGGCGGGAACAAATCGTTATAACTGCCCATCATCGGTGTAGGCCGTATTGCGAGCCGGATAGCGTTTTGCAGTTGAGGATTGGCCCGGCTGAGAATACGCAGCTCAGCCATTTTATTTTTGCCGAGTTCTTTTATCGATTGCTGATACAGAAAATCTATCTCTTCCCATGTCAGTGTATCTTTTGCTAACTCAGCAAGTTGATAAAATGAATAGGTCATTACTTCGGGAAAATCAATATTTTTCCCGGTAAATTTATTCAGTCGGGAAAGAATGGTGTTAATCTGGTACATAATCAATCCTCGTCATTATTTACAATTTAAGTAATATTTAACATTAATTATCTGTCAGCTAAAAATCTCATACTGATTTATTGGGCTTATTCCAAATAAGAATTAGTGCGTTTTTCTGACCCTGTAAATAATTCTGTGTAATTGCTACCGAATTAAAGGTGATCGCTCAGGCGGTCACCGAACTCAATAATAAACCGTGTCATGCCCAATCGCCAATTACTGATCGGCATACTCCATTTTTTTGAGGCGTCCATTATCGCCAGGTAAATTACTTTCCGTACCGAATCGTCGGTCGGGAATACTTTGCGTTTCTTTATTGCCTGACGGATCACGCTGTTCAGCGATTCTATCGCGTTTGTTGTATATGCACCCAAAAGAAGCGATTCAATCTCCTAACCATCAAGCCCCTTTATTTGCAACAGCACCCTATTATTTAGGGTGGTTATTACTACGATAGTTATATTATAAAAATATAAAATACCGATCTTGACTATAAAATTCTTTATTATGTAAATAAATCCAATTTTGAGCATGCGATAAATTACTGACTTTAATTTACACATTTATGTTTATTTAACCACTTTATTACAGATTCAGTTGAAATAACTTATCTGTTCGCTATATTTAATTTTGACGTTCATTATTAAAAATAATATCAATAATAATGTTAATGTGACATATAAAATAACTGTCGTTGAAAAGGGTGAACTTGATTCCTTTTACTCGATTTCTGTCGCATATGGTTTTATAATGTAAAACAAACCTCCTTCTTGAATCAGAAAATGACAAATTTATTATTTAAAGGACTTATTATGACTGAGTAAATTACTGACTTTAATTTACAAATTTATGTTTATTTAACCACTTTGTTACAGATTCAGTTGAAATGATTTATCTGTTAGCTATATTTAATCTTGATGTTCGTTATTAAAAATAATATTAATAATAATATTAATATGACATATAAAATAACTGTCGTTGCAAAGGGTGAACTTGATTCCTTTCACTCTATTTCTGTCGCATATAGTTTCATAATGTAAAACAAACCTCCTTCTTGAATCAAAAAATGACAAATTTATTATTTAAAGGACTTATTATGACTGAATACATTAAAACAATTTACCCACATGGTATCCCAAGAGTTTATGCGGACAAAAACAAAAGAGGTCTAACTTGGAGCCAATATCAATATGTACCATATTATATAAATGAAAATGAATTGCTGGATGTTTTTATAACAGGAGAGGAAGTAGAAGGCACATTTTTTGCTGTTGTTGGTTTACCCAGTAATTCTGAAAATTTATCCACTTATTCTTTAGTTAGCGGGCACAATCGCATTACTATTAAAAATAGTGGGTTACTTAGTTTTGTTAATAACAATGATAATGGCAACGTAATTATTAATATAAGCTCACAACATCAAAGAATTCCTTTTTTTAATTTATATGAAAATAGTAATTTAGATTTTAATACAGAAATGGAGTTATATCATGATGCTAAGTACGTTATTTTAAGTAATAAATTATCTGATATAATAGTTACTTATTCAAGTGCTAAAAAATATATTAAAGACGTTACAGAGTTAATGATAAACTATGATGTATTTATAGAGGCGGAAAATAAAGCAACCGGTGTTTTTAGTAATGGTAAAGCTGATTATAAATTAGACCCTAATCGAAATTTACATATCGAGGTTAATCATGGATACATGTTTGCAACAAATGAATATACAGGGTATAACAAAAACCAAGGTGCTATGTCGCAGCTTTTAGGGTTATCAAATGAGCGTTGGGGAGTATGGCATGAAAATGGACACAAGAGACAACAGTTTCCTTGGCAGTGGTCGGGGGGGACTGGGTTAACAGAAGTAACAACTAATATTTACTCTTTATTTGCCCAGGAAGCTATATATGGAAAAGCCAGGCGTATTGATGAAGAGATGCCTAAAATAAAAAGATTTTTAGAAAACAACGATCCTAATAAATCATATGATGATCAAGATGTTTTTTTAAAATTAGGTCTTTTTTGGCAATTAAAACTAGCTTTTGGAGACCAGTTCTATCCACAACTCCATCAACTTTATAGGCTAATGCAAGATACACCGCCCACACATGACAATCACGAGCAAAAACAACTGTTTATTCTAACTGTTTCTAATTTAGTTAATATCAACTTATCTCCATTTTTTTCAAAATGGGGTATTGAACCGGATTTAAACACACTATCCCATATATCTTTTTTACCTAAATTGAAAAAAAATATTTGGGAGTATACAAATGATAATTATCATCAAATAGAAATGCCAGAGTCTGAATATATTCCAGAATTAATTTACCTTAAGAATAGTGTCATCGATGTATCTATTGAAAAGAATAAAATTCAATTTACAATAGATAAAGAGTGGCATTCACCCTATCATTATATATTTGAAATTAATGGGGTGTATCTTGGCTCTGTTCGTGACGGAGTGTTTTATTATTGCCATCCAACATTAGTTGATAATGGCTATCAAATTGTCAAAACCTTGTCAGATGAAGAATCATTATCTCAAAGTGATATCTTTAGTATCAGAGTTGATTACCAAGGGAACCATATTATTTATTACTCCAGTATGGAGATAAATGATTTATGGGATAAAGTAAAAAGTATATACACAGATGATAATTTTACAGAATTGAAGTCTGAAATTATTCAGGATGACTTGAATGAGCTATGGGAGTTATATGATTCTGTAAGTAATGATTCCACAATTTACATCAAAAATAAAATATTACTTGCTCAACAACTATTGATATCAAAATTGGTTGATAGAGATTATTTTGACCATTCAAACTATACGGTTTGTTTTAATAACTTATCATTTGAAAATTATCAATTTAAGGCAATGTCTGGTAATGATTTAATTGCTGAGCTGAATAATGGTACGCCTGTTAACTCTACTATTAATGGACTGACATGGAATATTCCCTTAAATGGCAATTCAAATTCAAGAATTGATATATTGGTTAATTTCAACAATTATAATTTTATAGCCAAAATTGGTTTTTCTGAAAGCACTTTATTCGAATCAAAAATTGATGAGCTATACAGTCAAAAAGAAAATGAAATTTTAAAAGAGAGTGTCAGTCAAACGGATATTGATAGCATACGTAACTCCATTTTAAACAGCCACTTGCCATTTTGGAAAAAAACATTATTACTGAATGACTTAGATGTTGTCCAAAGAATATACTTAGCTAACACAATCCAGAATATTTACATTTCAGAAGGTAACTTTTATGTCACTTTTGTAGATAATAATCTATTTCGAGATTATAGATACATGTTGCATTCTGATAAACATTATATATCTGAAATATCGTATGGGAAAAGTTACTATTCGTCATTAAATCATACAACATGGGCCTCAAGAGTAAAAAATTACAATCCTGAATCATTGAATATTACGGCATATGTTAATGATAAATGGTATCTAATATATGAAAGTTCATCAGAAACTAAAAATATAGTCTATGATTATCCGGAGAATATGCTGTAAATAATGGCTTAATGTTAAGAAATTTATAGTATTTTTCATACAGTAAATGTGGGGTTCTAGTGCAGAACCTCACATCTTTCAATGTTCTGTATTCACTTACCGGCCGTCTCATGAAGGAGCCGGGGCTGGTAAGTTGTCAGCAGCCTGTTCACCGATATAAACGTGGGGGACACGAGCATATTGCTATCCCGAATCACCTCGGACGTCAGTTTGCAGTGACAGTGCCTGACCAGGTATGGTGCGGCGATGTGACGTATATCCGGACGGGTAAACGATGGATTACCACCAGGCGAATCGGAAAACCGATACCGAAAAAACGCTAAAACCGTGGCCCGTTTTAGTTGACCACTACAAGGATAAACTGAGCGACGGCAACAGAATGATAAAGCAGGAATACATTATCATTCTGTTCATTATTAGTTCAGAAATGAGATATTGATTCTATCTGCGTAAATTTTCACACATTTATTTTCATAAAATGAAGCTTCATATAATAAATCATCTTCAAATATCACATTGGATATAATGAGTTTATTTTCTGTCAGATAGCCACTTAGTTCATATGAAAATGATTCCACGATTTGTTTTACTAAAGTCTCAGTAGCCAGTTCAACGCTTATCTCATTAAAAATCTCAAATTCAAGATCAACTAAATAAATACTACCTGACTGTATTTGGTTATTTAGATCACAAATAAAACATGTAAGTACAATTTCACCAAGAGAAATTGTTACTGCTTCTTCAACATCCGGATCCAGTGAAATGACTTTTGCATAATATTTCATATATCATAATCCATTAGCATCACCATAAACAAGCCGGAGACTCTTAGCGTTATTATACAATAAGAGTACGAATATAACTCTCCGTGTCTTTTCTGTTCATCGGTGGTCGCGCATTGATCCCCATATCAACGGTATTCAATGCTTCATTGAGTTTCTTAATAATCCCTTCATCGTTTCTGACACAGAGAATATATGCATTTTCAAAATCAGCCAAATCAACTAACCGTAACCCTTCTTCGGTCAAAAAAGTATTGATGTGCTCTAAATAAGGCAGTTCGTAAGGAAGCATATAAGGATCAATATTAACGGTATTCCAGTCAACCTCGCTGAGTTCAGCCAGTATGAACTCATTAGGTGACTCAGATAAAGACAGCGTATCCAGCAGCTCTATATCAGGGTACTCACCAAAGTACTCAGTCCATTCAACATAATCCATTAATCTTTGGGATGAAAGGGATTGATATAACCAATCCAGTACATCTTCCTGCTTTTCTGTCTTCGGTAAATTATTACTGAGTATTTGGGTATTCAGGTTTGGAATTGCTTGTTCCAAAACATCAATCAAATAGCTGACTTTATCCATTTTTGTCTCAATATGTCATATTATTTACAGGAAAACAGTATAAAACAAAGTAATTCAGGAAGATACTCTAAACCTGTCCGCTTCCTATTAACCGGAAAACGCTGATCAGAACGTCTTCTGATAAGAGGAAATGAATACGTTCGCATACAGAGGATCAAATCTAATTGTAAAATCATATTTCAACCCAAATTAAGAGTAATATTTGGCTAACCAGAGAAGTAAAGATAACTATCTGAATTTAAAGATTAACAAATATCACTCAATCAAATATAACGATCAATTAAATACATTTGATAGATAAAATCTATTAATTGATATAATTTCGATCGAATTAAACGATTGGATTGAGGTGCTAAAAACATTTCTAATTAATTAAATTAATTTACATGATGTATAACCTTTTACCCGTTATACAATAAACAAACCACAAGGTGCACATCCTGTATTTTGGATGCACATCCTGAGTATCCTTCTTAAAATCAACGAGATAACCGGGATTTATTTACAGATAATTTTTTTTACATGGAAATATCCAAATGATGGATACTATAGCCATTCAATTTTGCCACATTGCTTAGATTATTTTTTTGTTACAACGGCATTTTAAATTTACACCAACCCTTATTAAGGGTAGTTAAATTTATATTTAAAGACAACGTATTGCAATGATAAATAATAGAGAGACATAAATGCTTGAGCGATTGAAAATAACCAAAATACTGATTGCAACCTTATTAATATTTTGTATATTACAAATACTAACGAGTGTTTTATATCTTAACACAATGGGGAAAAACACCACCTCATTCAATCAATTACATAATCTTACTTCACGGGGAAATCTTCAGGCCAATGTTTGGTCAGAGTTATTAAGTACACGGCTGGCTCTCAGTCGTACACTTCTCCAAATGAAAAATAATGATGGTATATTAAACGAAAATGCGATTCAGTTATTAAATAATGCAGCCGAACATATAAAAAACGCTGAAAATAATTGGGCGCAATTTCATTCTGTACCAAGTGTCATGAGTACAAAAAGACAAGAGCTGGAGGATGCCTATAACAACTATCATGAAACCCTCACTCAATTAATGCAATTTGTAAGAGATAATGATTTAAACTCAGCACTGTCTCAAGATACACAAGCCAGTCAGGATGCTTATCTGAAGCAATACAACATTTATAGCCGGGACAATAACAATTTTACCGAAGACGTAGTAAAAGAGGATAAAGAGTCCGATGCTCAGTCAAAATGGATACTGACTACCGTACTGTGCATGATACTGCTTATTGTGATTGGTATATGGTTAAGCATTAAGCGTATATTGATTGTTCCGTTGAACAATGTACTGGATAACATCCGGCATATTGCCGGGGGAGACCTGACCAGAACCATTGATATTCGCGGCTGTGATGAGGTGAATAAACTGGCTGAGACTCTGCGCTATATGCAGGGGGAACTGGCGGGGACAGTCAGTAATGTCCGTGACGGGGTTAATGCGATTTACAACGGTGCCAGTGAGATCGCTGCCGGTAATAACGATCTGTCTTCCCGGACTGAACAGCAGGCGGCCTCTCTTGAGGAAACGGCTGCCAGCATGGAAGAACTGACCGCCACCGTGCGCCAGAACGCTGATAATGCCCGTCAGGCCAGTCATCTGGCGTTAACCGCTTCTGAGACTGCAGAGCGCGGCGGGAAAGTGGTAGATGATGTTGTGGACACCATGCGCGGCATCGGTGACAGCTCGAAGAAAATTGCCGACATTATCAGTGTGATCGACGGTATTGCCTTCCAGACCAACATCCTGGCACTGAATGCCGCCGTGGAAGCCGCCCGTGCCGGTGAACAGGGACGCGGGTTTGCGGTTGTTGCCGGTGAGGTGCGTAACCTGGCCCAGCGCAGTGCGCAGGCTGCCCGGGAAATCAAAACCCTGATCGAAGATTCAGTCGGCAGAGTCGATACCGGTGCGGTACTGGTTGAGCGCGCCGGTGAGACGATGAATGAAATTGTCAGCGCCGTCACCCGCGTCACCGATATTATGAGTGAGATAGCGTCCGCCTCGGATGAACAAAGCCGCGGGATTGACCAGATTGGTGTGGCGGTGACAGAAATGGACAAAGTCACCCAGCAGAATGCCGCGTTAGTCGAGCAGTCAGCAGCGGCAGCCGCATCACTGGAAGATCAGGCGAGCAAACTGACTCAGGCAGTGTCTGTATTTCATATACAGTCCGGAGAACTGAAGAACAGCATTAAAACCAGCACTGTAGTACCGTTACAGCGACCCGATATTAAAAAACCGACAGATAATACCGAGGATGCCTGGGAAGCATTTTAATCTTCATATATTGAAATAAAAACAGAATGATTACGTTACTTCACGACGTGCTACTGAATTATCTTTACCTCTTTTGCCCATGTTTCATGGGCTTTTTTTTAATTTAAAAACGGCAGCTTTAATCAACACACGCTTAAGCAACCTCTTCTCTTTCAATATATTTCTCTTCTTATTTCATCCGTTTCCCGGGATATAACAGCTGTTCATCAGCCGGACTCACCATATGCGAAATAATAGTGCCGTCTTTTTTCAGATAGGCCCCGGTTCCTGTTTCAGCGGGTTCCAGAGTCATAACATCCCCGGGATTTATGGCGTTATTTTCTAATTTTTCAGTCGCAACGAGCAGGGCTGCCTTTTCATTATTTTGTGTTGTTCCGGTAATAGTCGTGGTTTTATCTTTTTCGCTGTGCTGAACAGAAATCACCACTAACTGTGCCGGGATAAGCACCGGTAATAGTATAATTCCGCTGATAACGGCAGAGCTCAGCAGGCTCGGTGCACTGTAGAACGATGAACCGGCCAGATAAGGATGATGCGACGAAAATTCGCCAGCCTGAACCGGGACTGAAACCAGTAATACTGAAGACACTAACATTGGAATAACACGCAGTTTCATAACTCACCTCTATTAAATACTTATTGTTTGATTGTCTGATTGTCAGCGTTGACTCATCAACAGAAAATCCGATCATATATTTTGATTCTCTGTATTTATCTCCATTCTGATGCTGTTATTTCCCCGTCCATCGCACTGGCCCGGTTATCATACCCCGGCCCCCCGTTAGTTTTGACCTCACAAAAGAGGTACCTGGAATCAATCGAAGTCCGGATTTCAATATTGCGTTCTTTTGCCTGTGCCATGGCAGTCCCTGTCATGATGAATAATGACAGTAATAATGTATTTTTGAATCTCACCTGATTGCCTGCCTGAATTACGGAACTATCTGCCGCCCCCGCAACATAATTGCGGGGGATAGAATAACGCCCGGCCATCACAGCCGGAGTGTCAGCAGAAAGAAGGTTAGTTTACCACCGTGACTTTACCGTTAATGATAGATAAATAAGGTGTTAGTACAATAACTTCTCCGTCATTAGTCTTTATAAATAGTGGTGGCTGTCTACCGTATCCTTTCTCAAACCGAAAGATCCGTCCGCCCATATATGTGTTTAATTCAAACCCCGTCCAGTCGATAGGGACGGCTTTATAACCCCGGGCAAAATACCCTTTGTAATCCATCGATTCCCACATCAGTTCCGGCGTGCTGCCCTGTTCAACTGCCAAGGATTCCCACATTCCTTTGGTTTTCTGGTAAATCGCCGGTAAATCCTGACGTTTAAAATCATTCTGAAGTGACTCATAAAATGCTTTTATGGCCGGAATTTCGTTTTCTGTCACCGGTGTTGCGGTTGTCCACGGCCACGCTGGCAAATCTGCTGCATAAAATGTCTGTGACACCTCACGAAAACCTTCTTCCGTCAGGCCTGACCTCGGGCTGTCACCGAAGGACGTGTACTGCCCTGAATAATAGGTGGTATCCGGTGTTATCTTACCATCACGGACAATCAGTTTGACTGCGGCGACATATTCATCACTCCTGACATCCTGAATTTTCGCTGAGCACCACATATTATCCGGAAGTGTATTATCACCTGTCACTGACTCATGCAACATGGCAATACTCAGGGTATTTTTGCCATTTTGCAGATAGGAACTGATGGTCTGTCCCATAGTGAATCCCCCGTGACTCATATCGTCATTGTCCATCACCAGCATGTCATTAATTTTGACAAAACAAAGAGCATCGCTGGCATTAAATGATACTGTGTAATTTGTTTTCATTGCTTCCTCTGCGTGAAGCTGAGCGCTCAGTAATAATCCGGCGGACAATATCAGCCCCTGCTGAATCCGGCGTAAACTTCCGGTCATACTTATCTTTCGGTAATTCATTATTAATAATCCATTCTTTAATGGCTCTGTTACCAACCGCGCCATGGCAGCCCCTGTCATAATAAATAATGACAGTAATAATGTATTTCTGAATCTCACGTGATTGCCTGCCTGAATTACGGAACTATCTGCCGCCCCCGCAACATAATTGCGGGGGATAGAATAACGCCCGGCCATCACAGACGGAGCGTCAGCAGAGAGAAGGTTAGTTTACCACCGTGACTTTACCGTCGATAATTGACAGGTACGGGGTGAGTATAGACATCTCACCCTTGTGATTTTTTATTTCCAGAGGCGGCACTCTGCCGTAACCCATTTCAAAACGGAAAATTCGTCCGTCCATGTATGAGCTGAATTGAAAATCTGACCAGTCGATGGGAACGGCTTTGTAGCCTTGCTCAAAATACCCTTTGTAATTCATGGATTCCCACATTTTTTCCGGTGTACTGCCCTGTTCAGCGGCCAGTGATTCCCACATCCCTCTGGTTTTCTGGTAAATTGCCGGTAAATCCTGACGTTTCATGTCATTGTGTAACGCCTCATAAAACGCTTTAACGGCAGGGATATCATCTTCAGTCACCGGCCTTGCATTGACCCATGGCCACTCCGGTAAATCCGCCGCGTGAAACGTCTGTGACACCTCACGGGTCATTTTTTCACTTCCGTCCGCTCTCGGGCTGTCACCAAAGGACGTATACTGCCCGGTGTAATAACCGGTATCCGGCGTAATCCTGCCGTCACGGACAATCAGTTTCACCGCCGCCACGTATTCATCGGTTCCGTCCTGCCGTGTATCCTGTATCTTCGCCGAGCACCACATATCATCCGGCAGTTTATCACCGCCACCGACCGGCTTCTGCAGCATTGTGATACTCAGGGTATTCTGCCCGTTCTGCAGGTACGAACTGACCGTCTGTCCCAGGGTAAACTGCCCTTTCCACATACCACCATTGTCCGTCACCAGCATGTCATTGACTTTGACCAGACAGAACGCATCATTGGCGTTAAATGACACCGTATAATTTGTTTTCATTGCTTCCTCTGCGTGAAGCTGAGCGCTCAGCAATAATCCGGCGGACAATATCAGCCCCTGCTGAATCCGGCGTAAACTTCCGGTCAGATTTATCTTTCGGTAATTCATTATGAATAATCCATTCTTTAATAGCTCTGTTACCAACCGCGCCATGGCAGCCCCTGTCATGATGAATAATGACAGTAATAATGTATTTCTGAATCTCACCTGATTGCCTGCCTGAATTACGGAACTATCTGCCGCCCCCGCAACATAATTGCGGGGGGATAGAATAACGCCCGGCCATCACAGACGGAGCGTCAGCAGAGAGAAGGTTAGTTTACCACCGTGACTTTACCGTCGATAATTGACAGGTACGGGGTGAGTGAAAACGATTTATTTTCACTACTTCTTATATTTAAAGGAGAAGATCTTACGTAGCCTTTTTCAAACCGGAAGATCCGCCCTCCCATGTACGAACTGAATTTAAACTCCGGCCAGTCGATGGGAACGGCTTTGTAACCCCGATCAAAATAGCCTTTGTAATTCATGGATTTCCACATTTTTTCCGGTGTGCTACCCTGTTCAGTGGCCAGTGATTCCCACATCCCTCTGGTTTTCTGGTAAATCGCCGGTAAATCCTGACGTTTAAAATCATTCTGAAGTGACTCATAAAATGCTTTAATGGCAGGAATATCATCTTCAGTCACCGGCCTTGCATTGACCCACGGCCATACCGGTAAATCTGCAGCGTGAAACGTCTGTGACACCTCGCGGGTCATTTTTTCGCCTCTGTCTGCTCTCGGGCTGTCACCAAAGGACGTATACTGCCCGGTGTAATAACCGGTGTCCGGCGTAATCCTGCCGTCACGGACAATCAGCTTCACCGCCGCCACGTATTCATCGGTTCCGTCCTGCCGTGTATCCTGTATCTTCGCCGAGCACCACATATCATCCGGCAGTTTATCCCCTCCATGTACGGGCTTGTGTAACATCGCGATACTCAGGGTATTCTGCCCGTTCTGCAGGTACGAACTGACCGTCTCCCCCATAGTAAACTGCCCTTTCCCCATACCGCCGTTATCCGTCACCAGCATGTCATTGACTTTGACCAGACAGAGCGCATCATTGGCGTTAAATGATACCGTGTAATTTGTTTTCATTGCTTCCTCTGCGTGAAGCTGCCCGCCCAGCAATAATCCGGCGGACAATATCAGCCCCCGCTGAATCCGGCGTAAACTTCCGGTCATACTTATCTTTCGGTAATTCATTATTAATAATCCATTCTTTAATGCTTTATTACCAACCACACCCTGACAGGCGGATTACAATCGGTAACCGTATCAGGCGTTCCGGAGAAGAAAAAAACTAACACGCGGTCTCCTGCCCATAAACATTCATCAAACACCCTGCCGTAACCTTCGGTTTTTCAACATCAGAAGAAATACACGATAAAATCACCGGCGGGCATCTGATGATAAATCACAACAACTAAATCTGCGCCGGACGCGATAATTTAGAGGGCATGCACCATAATACGATTAATGTAATAATGCCAAATAAAGGAATGAAAACAATTAACAGCAACCATGGTGAAAAATCAGCATCCCGTAATCTGCGCACACCCAGGGACAATCCCGGCAAAAGTAAAAGCAGCGATAAAACATCAGCAATAACCTCAGTACCAATTGAAAATTCAAATATTCCAACGACGACACCGATAATAATTGACGCAAGCTGAAAATACCAAAACTGTGGTCTGTTTGCTAACCCGGAAAAATTAATACAATTTCTAATGCCATCTAAAAAATAATCAAACATTTACTCACCAAATAATAAAAAAGAAAAACAACAACATTATTTAACACTGAAAAATAATACTAAACATCATAAAAATACGATCATACGCTGTTCTGCCACATCAGAATTACATCAACGGCCATACCAACACACCGGAGCAAAATTACCCCGGTGTGTGACCGGAAAATATCAGCCGCCGGTCAGATAACCGGAATATACTTTCCGTTTACCAGTGAAAATATCGGGGAAAAAAAGTATGATGATTTATTTCCTCTCCCGTTTATGTAACCTATCCCCACCGGTGAAAACCGTAGCGACTCCTTATAAACCATCCGCACCATTTTGCCGTTATTCATCGGAATAATATAAAAATTGTCCCAGTCTATTGTTTTCATTTCTGCATGGTTTTCATCAAAAATGGTATTATAGCGCTGAGAGTCCAGAATTCTGTCTGCTGTGCTTTGCGTGGTGATAGCCCAGGCTTCAGCCGCCGGGGTGTGAAGTTTTCTCACTTTTTTAATGTCTTTATTTTTTAACGCCAGCCACAGTTCGCTGTAGGCTTCTTTCAGCAGGGCAATCTGCTCCGGACTGCCGGTATACGGCTCCGCATGTACCCACTGCCAGTCCGGCAGACCGGTAACTGTAAAAGACTGCGTAAACTGATAAAGGGTCATATTATCCGGGTATCCCCGCTTATCCATCGCAACAGAGATGGCTCTGTTTTTTGTCACCAACTCGGTCGGGTGAGAGGTGGTTTCTTTAAAAACAGCCGTCTTATCCGGCACATTATTACGGTACGCCTCCGGCTGGCCCTGTTCATTGATGCGGATATCCAGTGTGGCAAGGTTCACCACCTGGTCATTATCGTAATCAACCAGTGTCATCTCCGCTTTGCAATAGGCTGCCGGATTAAACGTGTTTTTATTCTCAATCCCGGCGGCATTTTCAGCAAACCAGTCCAGCGCCCCCACTTCCACCGTTAAGTCATTTGCGCCGTTGCTCATGGCGATATAGGAGTTTGTACTGGTGGTACCGGCCCCTTCACCATCCATCGCACTGGCCCGGTTATCATACCCCGGCACCCCGTTGGTTTTGACCTCACAAAAAAGGTACCTGGAATCAATCGAAGTCCGTATTTCAATATTGCGTTCTTTTGCCTGTGCCATGACAGCCCCTGTCATGATGAATAATGACAGTAATAATGTATTTCTGAATCTCACCTGATTGCCTGCCTGAATTACGGGAGCGTCTGCCGCCCTATATTGTATCAACACACCGGAGCAAAATTACCCCGGTGTGTGACCGGAAAATATCAGCCGCCGGTCAGATAACCGGAATATACTTTCCGTTTACCAGTGAAAATATCGGGGAAAAAAAGTATGACGATTTATCACCATCCCCGTCAATATAACTTACCCCCACCGGTGAAAACCGTAATGTTTCCTTATAAACCATCCGCACCATTTTGCCGTTATTCATCGGAATAATATAAAAGTTGTCCCAGTCTATCGTCTTCATTTCTGCATGTTTTTCATCATAGATGGTATTGTAACGCTGAGAGTCCAGAATTCTGTCTGCTGTACTTTGCGTGGTGATAGCCCAAGCTTCAGCCGCCGGGGTGTGAAGTTTTCTTACCTTCTTAATGTCTTTGTTTTTTAACGCCAGCCACAGTTCGCTGTAGGCCTCTTTCAGCAGAGCAATCTGCTCCGGACTGCCGGTATACGGCTCCGAATGTACCCACTGCCAGTCCGGCAGACCGGTAACTGTAAAAGACTGCGTAAACTGATAAAGGGTCATATTATCCGGATAAGCTCGTCTGTTTATATTTCCGGAAGTTGCTTTATTTTTTGTAACCAACTCGGTCGGGTGAGCAGTGGTTTCTTTAAAAACAACCGTCTTATCCGGCACATTATTACGGTACGCCTCCGGCTGGCCCTGTTCATTGATGCGGATATCCAGTGTGGCAAGGTTCACCACCCGGTCATTATCGTAATCAACCAGTGTCATCTCCGCTTTGCAATAGGCTGCCGGATTAAACGTGTTTTTATTCTCAATCCCGGCGGCATTTTTTGCAAACCAGTCCAGCGCCCCCACTTCCACCGTTAATTCATTTGCACCGTTGCTCATGGCGATATAGGAGTTTGTACTGGTGGTA